>JAVLVB010000724.1:978737-997357 GCA_032876305.1 Orestias chungarensis
TCTCGCTCCGTTCCGTTTGTCTATTGTTCCGTGTCTGGTTCCTCGTGATCGTTATTGTTTATTGTTTTGTATTCAGTTGGTTTAGTTCTGGTTTCCCGTGTTAGTGTTTGTTAGTTTATTAGTGTCTTTGTGCTTGTTACTTTTGGTTCCGTCATTTATTGTCTTCCCCCCGCTTGTTGTCATTTTAGTTCCGCTTCCGCGCTTTTAGTTCCCATCACGCTGTGTTCCGTTGTCTGTTGTTCCCTGTGTGGTTCCTTTCGTGTTCTGTTCATTATCAACCCCTCAATAAAATATCTTAGCACTCAACTCCACCTCTGCTCGAGCCATTAAAACCCTTTCTGACACTTTGTTCTAGTGTATCATAGAACACTTGAATAAAATATCCTGTATTATGTGGTTTGACAGGTATAAATAATTTTAAAAAGCCCTTTGTAATTATTGTTTTTGGTTTTTATGAGCTACATGTCATATAAGTTGAGACAGACCTTGGGTGTAGCTGTTTGTGACTCGGGGTCTGTTGTCTTTTTCCCACAGGTTTATTTTGCCGCTATTTAAGGTAGATAGGATGTACATATGGAGTTGCAAAGGGCAGCATGAATAACAACTATCCCGTTTTCTTATACTTGTCTAATAGCAGGATTATTGAAATGTAACTTTTTTTCCCCCCTAAAAATTTTAACTGTAATTGCATGTCTGGCTGCAGTCTGACTAGTTTTCATCTCTCAATTATTAATACATAGAGTGTGCAGAGTTTTGGATATTGTGTCATTTTTATTTTGATAAAGGTCTGTTGAACACACTTGTTACTTATACATGTCTGTCTGTTGATTTAGATTCTCCTGGGACCTTTAGGCTCTGGGTGGTTGCTTATTTATGTGGTATTTGATGGAGCTGGCTATTATGGCCAGCTAATTATTATGATGATCCCAAGGTTGCTGCAAAACGAAGCGGAAAACAATAAGTCATGACATGTCCGCAGTTTGTTTTTGCAACATATATTTCTGAGAACAGTCTGGAAATCCCAGCATTTAATAGATTTTCACTTCCCCTCACCTTGCCTCTCTGGAGACTAGTTATGGACGGCATCAAATGTATCCCTTTAATCTTTTGAAGATTTTTTTCATGAGATCAAACAGTTACGAAGCATGGAGAGCAAAAGCCTGTTTGAGATCTAATGGATCTCTGATGGAGCTTCATCAAAGGATCCCAGGTCTGCTACTGCATTTTCCAATAGAATAAAAATATTTTTGCAGCGGACACAGAAACGGCAACAATGGTGTGACGCAGAAAAATAATACTTACGCTCATGCAGTGAGCAAACACTTATAAAAGCTGAGTGTATGCTTTTAAAGGCTGCCTTGCAGAGGGACTGGAGTGAAGGAAGAGTGGTGTGGACGTGGCCTTTGGGAGAGGATCTGGCAAACGTGGCCGTGCTGCTTCATTTCAGTCTCTTCACATAATATAAAGAAAACACAAAAAGACAGGGGTCAGAGGCAGCGTGAGCACAAATGATAAACTGCCAGGCTAGGAGGTAACCTCTGATACCTGGTGGCGCTGAGGCGAAACCCATTTGATAGAATTGAAAATAAGCAGAAGGCGAGAACAAAACAAATGACAAATCCATGGAAACAATAGAGAGACCTTTATGCTTTCTCGTCTAGGGATCTGTCTGAAATGTACCGAATGAGAGTCGGCTAAGAAACAAGAACAAACCTCAAAGCCAGCTCCTGGTTGACTTATCAAGCTGATTTCTATAAATTGCTGTCGCGCAACTTCAGCGATTACATAGCTTTTGATTTGTAGTACTGGGCTTCCAGTCTATTTCCACTCCCACCACCTACCATTCGACAACCCCCAGCCCTCTGCGGGAATTCTCCATCTCTCTTCCACTGTTTCTGACATTTGCCTGGGTTTTTATGTGAGCTGTGCGCATTGCAAAGCTGAGCTTAATTCAACCGGCCGCCTCTTTTAATCTGCTTGCCGGGCATGAGAGCTAACAAGCTTATAGCTAAGCGGTCAGCAACAAATATGTGCCTGTCAAAAATATTTCCATCCTTTGTAACATCAATAGTTATTTGATGATTGTGTGATATTTAAAGGTGCTTTCAGACTAGCTTTTTTTTTTTCTCGTCAAATAGAAGAGAAGTGAAACTAATGATCTTCATGTATCATCTTTATTCATGTCTTTGTGTTGATCCAGAACAAAAAAAAACAAGTGAAAAAGTTTAAAGGGTGTAACTATATTTGCCATGCACTGTTACTATCAGCCGATGCAGCACAATGTGTAAGGCCCAAAGGGAGAATATGATCTCTCTTTTCTCTCAATGTAATCTTTGAAATCGAATTTCTGAAATGTGCACTTACTGATAGCTGCTATTTTTCCACTTCAGCAAAGCCCCAAGCATGAAAAACGTCTCGTTTTGTCCACATCTAATTGGTTTGTATTATGTTGGCCGTTGCTTCGTTCGCTTGTATCATCTGCAGTGATTTAGACCCCTCAAGTCTGATCAGGTAAAACCAACTGGAAAACCACAGTAAAAGAAACACAAAACCCGAGAGCTTTTTAATCCACCCACTATCCTCTGCTCCACTTTAATCTGCGTATGATGTGGGAGGCAATGGTCTGAACTCACTCATTTGATACTGAGAGCATGCACACAGCTAACACTCATGCTCACTAATCATATAAAAAAGCTATCATGACGGTGAAAATCTCTCTGTTTGCTGCACACAGAGTGACATTTAAATGTGAACAGAAAATAGAAAAGTGCGTTTCGGTTCCAGCTCGGCGTAAGGTACAGAAAACTAAGCCGAATGTTTTCATGGACTATCTTTGTTTGGCTTTCTTATGATGATGCGTCTTGTGCCAGCTGTAGTTCTGCTTTCAAGTTTTGACTATTTATCTGTCAGTTCCAACACTTTTTGTTTAAGCAGACAACAAAGAAATGCAAAGAGAGAATGTAAAGTTAATTTTACTCTATACTCATGTGTAGTTAACTGTACAGAGTTCTGCTCAAAGGTTTATGTACATGCGTTTCTGCAGGAATGTCTTGTTAATTTAGTGCTTTCTGAATGAGTTGTCAATCATTATGAAAGAACCAAAGCACTCTTTGGTTCTCCCCCATGCCATTTAGTTGCTTATTGCCCCAAATAAATATGGCTATTGCTGAAACTGTCTCCACATCATGAGTCTTGGAAGTCTAATATTAAATTCTACATATGAATTTCAATTTGTCTGTCTGTCTTCGTCATCCCGATTGGAACCACGATGAAATATACATCCAACATGATTAATAACCACAATTTTCCTTTCATTTTTGTTTTTAACTTAGTGATTATTCACTGTTAATGTTAAATGTATTACTTTGTGAAAAGTGGCCTTGGTGTTGCGGCAGTTTGGATTTAATTTAAGGCTTGTACCCTAATGTGTCTGGGTCATGTGTTTGTAAAAAAAAAAAAAATTGAAATCCTTCTGCTCTGAAAAAGAACAATTCAAAAGCAGTATTAAGGGCCCAGCATGTGGCATTCCTGCTATGATTACAAGTAAACATCAGAACCTTGTTCTTCCCTGTAGAGTCGACACTCAGTGTTTGTTCTAAAAAGAGAAAAATGACGCATAGATAAGATACATTCTCTCCATAATAATCCCACAACTCACCAGCTTTCATAAAGCATTTGCAGCTGAATATAAAGAGCCATACAGTCCCGACCCCCCCCCCCCTGTTTATCTTCTGTCTGCTGCCATAGAGTAGTTAAAGGTTTTTCACTGATAAATGTATTTATTTATCTCCCGCACTTTAAAATTTTTTTTTTTTTAAAGGTAGAAATGAGCTACAGCCCTGCAGGGATCAGCAATCCTGCCCTATATGCCTCTCAGACACGTACTTCTTATTTACTCCTGACAGCTTCAAATTGAAACTGTGATCACATTTTCCACCCTGTTCCTCAGTCACGCTCGGCTTTAGAACCGGTCAGCTTTGCACGGCAGGGTGGAAAAAAGATAGTTTTTCTTCTCCTCTCTGTGGCCTTCCCTCCTGATATCTCTCTTTTTTTTTCTTTCTCTTCTGGCTCGGTAGCAGATCCCCGAGGGAGCCATCAATAGCTGACCCTCACATTGTTTTATTTTCTGCTAGTCCTCGAGCCTTGCTGTCTCTCAGTGTACTGGCCAGTCCATTAGTTAAGACTGAAGACCCGACAGACAGATGACTGGAGATTGGATTAGCAGAACAGAGGAGATAAGGGGTGGATTAATCACAGCAAGTGTGTTTTTCTCTGTGACGGTTATAGACAGTTCTGTCATTACCGTCTGATGGGATTGGAGCAAAGACCTATGTCTTCTGAGCAACTATCCAATGTTTGTCTGAACAATATCACACTTCTGCTGCAAAGACGTGGCCTCAGCTGCTTACAGCTTCCAGTAGAAAACGGAAACATTTATGCCAGGCACTGTAACTGGGAACAATCTATATACACACACACGTTTTTCTTGGTTTAACCATTTTTTATCAGTTTGGCTGTTATCAGAAATAATTCTAAGTGTAATAACTAAATAAATATAAAAAAAAATAAGGCTGAGAAAAAAATAAAAAATCAATGCTTCTCCTTTTTCATGTTTACTCACAGTTCAATTCATAACAGATTACCTGAGTGCAGTCCAACAGACCCACCATTGCCACGAAAATGTCACCTGTGGTTGTGTCCTTGTTCGTGAACTAGAAACAGAACAGCACCCCCCTCCTCCTCCCCCCACAAAGCCTGGAGCCGGAGAGTGTCTCTGGCAGTCCTGCACTTAGCTGGTGTTCCCGGATCATCCAGGACCTGGGTGGTTTTAACGTTGCCGGTTAGCTGCTTTTGTGCCAACATTGGTCGGGCTTTTCATCTTGCTTCTTCTCTTTTACGTGACCTTTCAGCCCAAGGCAGTGCAGGAACAGTTTCTACAACCACCTTCACACATTTGGACCAAAACAAGACAATTGCACAATCATCTATACGGTTTCCTACCTGATTTATTTTGATTTTTTTTTTTTTTGTAATTTCAGACAAGGACACACTAACATGCCTGTAATGAAATCACATGTTGTGGGTTCATCAGAGGTTTAGAAATCAAGTATAAATTCATCCCGACATGCACCAAATTATGTAGGAGCGGAAGGTTGCAACAGCAGTTGTGGCTTTTATTTTGACACCATGAGGTTTTAAAAAAACATGACTTAAAATTTAAATAAGATCCAGGGCATTTGGGTATGAATGTGGTGATAGTTAAGAAAATGTACAAAAAAATGAAAAAACAGTTTTTAAAATATATATATGTATATATTTTATTTTAACCCATTGATATGTTGCTAAATTTTATTCCAAAAGTCACATCATAGTTTAGCTGTTATTGAAAAAAATTTGTAACATCATCCAATTTAAATGTAATCTTAGTTATAATGCATGTTACATTTTTTCTGCCCATCGGCCTATAAATTTGACTTCTCTATAAAATTTCTATAAAATTGCACTGGAACATATGATTCTGACTGACTTGTCGCTGGAAGCAATTTATATTTTGTGGACTGAAAAGACAATATCACACAAATCACCTCGAACTTTTCTTTATTTTGGTTTGTGAGTAAATTTTTGTTGTGTATGTGTGTAATTCATCATTATTGTGTCACTGTTTACTATCAGTTGTTTTGCAATTTAAGTGCTCAGAAACAGGAAAAGTTTTCCGGTAGTCAGACAACCACGACATAAGTAATATATGACCAGTGTGATTGATTTACAATGTTAAATTTAAATATGTTGAATGAATTTCAACAACATCATAAAACTTAAGTTAAAAAAATTAATTTTGAGCAATGCAAGTGTTGCATTGTTTAGATTTCTTTTCTATTAATTTCATAATAAAATTAATTTAGATCAGATGACATAGTTTAGAGCTAATAGAACTATAATCAGTACAGAGCACTACTGATAGGATGATTAGTTTCTGTCACCTATTTAAATAAGGCAAAAATGGTTTAGTTAATTGATCAATTGCACGTTGCACTTTTTAAGTCATATTGATCATTTTAAACAGTTTACCACATTTAGGCAATTCCGCTGGCACTCTTACAGGAAACTTGGGGTTAAGTGCCTTTGTCCAACATATGACAGAGGGTGACTATAATTAAACCCTCAACCCTCTTTTAGCAAAACAGCTGCTTTACTTACTGGTCTTCATTCTTCTTGCCAAATCAATTTAATGAGCTAAAAGCTATAGTGGTTAAGTTTTTCATTAGTGGTAAGTTAGCAGAGGTTAGTGAGAAGCTGGAAAATTGAATCTATTATACTTTAACATAACAGTTAAAGCTGTTATTGTGTTTGTGGCCACAGGGCGTTTGGACAGAAAAATTACAAAATAGAATTTGTACCTGATTAAACAATTATCAATCCCATATTTTAAAAAGACAAGGAAAGTTTATGTTAGTAGAATAGTTTAAAACATTCTTATAGAGTGAAAAGGGATGTTATTGACTTTCTGAGGTCTTCGTACCTGGACAGTTGAAGGAGTCAGTGAGGCCTGTGTGTCAGCAGCAACACATGGTTCAAACACAACAGTAGCATTTCCCCTAGATTTGCATGTAGAAAGAGCTAAGCATTTTTAATTTCACAGAGAAAAAGAAGAATTAAACAAAGCGGATGTAGAGAAGCTGAGCTAACCCTCCATGTGGGTAATATCACATCTATAAGCAACATCTCATTTGTATTCAAAGCTTCTCTATTAAACTCTAGCCTTTAATATAGAATCTCTGGAGGTGGCCAGATGTGAACCACCCCACTACAGTCCCTTTTGTTTTAATGTCAAGCATGTTGTTTAAAGAAAGGCAGCAGCTTGTATTGCCACTGATAAGTTAGTCATAATTGTATGTATTCTCAGCGATGATGATAAAGGAATGATAGAACAAGCTGATTTAAAGCTAACACTTATATATTGTTCATTGCCCTGGTTATATGTAAAGCAGCATCCACTATACTCAGTGAAGCAAAGTATCAGTGACGCTTTGTGTGTAAGCTAAATGTGATTCACCTCTCACTTTATTTAATTATGCCGCGAAAAAAATTTTCATGTTGAAGTTTTGAGTTAAAATTCTGATGGAGCTTCTTTTCCTAGGGTATGACTATGACTTTAGACAATGCAAAATATTTTAAGATAAGATAAGATAAGATAGACTTTAATGATCCCTGAGGAAATTGTTTTGCGAGGGTTACAGAGTATCAAATAACAATTAACAATTGACACGACACACTCATCTCACATACAACACAGTACAGTACACAATCAACATATAAAAATAACTACACTACTATTTATCCCTCCTGCAGATGGAAGAGGAATTGTACAGTTTGATTGCCACAGGTCAGAAAGACCTCCTGTGGCGTTCTGTGGTGACTCTCGGTGGTCTCAGTCTCCGGCTGAAGGTGCTCTTACAGGCCGTCAGCATGGCATGTAGGGGGTGGGAGGTGTTGTCCTTGATGCTATGCAGCTTCCTCAGCATCCTCCTCTCTGACACCTCCACCACAGACTCCAGTTCCATTCCCAGGACAGAGCCAGCTCTCCTGATGAGCTTGTTGAGTCTGTTGGTGTCAGCCGTCCTCAGCCGGCTCCCCCAGCACACGACAGCGTAGAAGATGGCGCTGGCGACCACAGAGTGGTAGAACATCTGCAGCATGGTCCTGCAGACGTTGAAAGATCTGAGCCTCCTGAGGAAGTACAGTCTGCTCTGACCTTTTTTGTAGACAGCGTGTGTGTGTGTTCTTAGACCAGTCCAGTTTATTGTCTATGTGGACACCGAGGTATTTGTAGTACTCCACTATGTCCACAGCTGAGCAGTTGATGATGACGGGGTCTGGGCGGTTCCAATGTTTCCTGAAGTCCACCACCCGCTCCTTTGTCTTCCCGACGTTAAGCTGCAGATCGTTCAGCTCACACCACTCCACGAACCTGTCCACCACACTCCTGTACTCGGCCTCCTGGTCCCTGCTGATGCAGCCCACGATGGCAGATGGCAGAGTCGTCTGAGAAAAGTCCATTAGTCTCTTACCTGGACAAGAGCTTCCAGCAGGATGTTAAGGAACGGAAAAAATTATCTCCAAAACTGACTTTTAGATCTTGTGGCTACCATAAAGTCAAGCATACCAGGAAATTGCCTAAAACATTTGATGTCAGCAAATCTACAGGATTTTACCTGGAGCTTTGTGGTTTAGTTGGATGAGACTGAAATAGTTTTTTATTGTTTTATTCTCAGATGGGTTCGGCATGAAGCAAGGAATGAAGACATTTTAAAGTCCCTTATGCTCATTGTAAAGTTTAGTGTAGGATCTGGGTTCCTGAGGAGTATTTATCTTCCAAAGTCTATGGGAACTCTAAAAGTTATCATAACATCTTCTAATAGGAATCTGACGGCCTCAATCAGAAAAAATCTAATAGGTTAAAGTTGAATCATTTAACAAAATTATTGTCTAAGACAATAAAAAATTAACTCCAATGGTACCAGAACCAGTTTTACTCCCAATCCATCAGCTTCACCCTCCTGTCCTATTACGGTCACTAGTCCATCACAGGGTCACACAGAGAAACAACCCTGCAAACAATCATGCACATGTCGTAACACCTAAGGGAAATTTAGACTATTCAGTTCACCCAAGAGGGAACTTATATGGTGTACCCTGTGAGAACCCATGTAGGCAGAGGGAGAACATTCAAAAGTCAACCAGATGATCCCAGTCTAAGATTAAAAGCCAGGACCTTCATCTGTAAGGTAACACTGCTAATAGCTACTAGACGGTTAGCTAACTGGCTTGTTGCTTTCCTAACCACAAAAGGTAAGTTTTACGAAGTATTGGGAGCCGATGTTACTGTAACTTGTGACACAAATTACAAACAAACAGTTGTACAGTTTCGCATAATGGAAGGTTTATTAGTGAAAAACACTCATGGAAACTTTGTTTACAGCCGTTGTAAGTTGTGTCCTCCTTCCTCTGTCACCGCTGCTCACTTTATTTCTGCCAACCTCATCTTCATCTGGGGATAGATCTGTAACTGTATCACCCGCAGCTTCATTTTCTGCCTCCGCTCGCTCGGAGCTTAAAGCTTTTATTTGATGGATGAGGTTGCGTCCTGGCCTTTAGTTGCATGTTGTCCCGCTTCACTCCTGTGCTGTCACATTTGATTTTTGCCATTCTAACATATTAGCAACTTAGTGACTGCAGCCGTTTTGTCACTCCGAAGTTTTTCATTGAACTTATTCTCTGCTGCAAATGCGCTCAAAGCTCAGGCCATTTGATATACGATTAAAGATTAATTTAACTATATGGCTGTGGTATAAATAATTGCTGGGATTTAATTAGCTCACCAAGCAGGGGAATTAGATTCCATGTAGTTCTGAATAAATTAATGAAGTCATATGCAACTTTGGTTGGAGCAGTAGTCTAGTTTTTGTGCACACACCTGTTATATTTTAGTTGAGCTCTAATCAATAATTCAGCATTTCATTGAAGATGCCTGCGTGGCTTTGGATCTTTCCTGCTGGCCCCTCAGCTTCTATGTTTGCTGCACTGTCTTCTGCAGCGACACAGAATAAAATTGAAAAGCAATATTTGTACATCTGTGAGTTTAATGAGAGTTCTGTCACATCGGTCTCTTGATTTTCTCCGCCTAGGTGCTGAAACGCCCCAGCAGACCCAGACGTTGGCAGCCAGCCGCCAGCGTTATTCATGTGACGCAGCGATGTGTGCAGAGATATTCCACATCCCGTTCAGAAGGCACCGACCCTCGACAGAAAAAAGCCAGGGACTTTGCGTCAAGTGGAGAGCATGCTTCATGTCACAGCAGGACTAGCACTGACCCAGAAATTCCCAGGTTGTAGAGCTTTGCTTTATGGTATTTGTAGTTATTCCTGTAGTAGAGGTCTGATTTCATTCATGGAGATTTTTGTTTTGTTTGTTTGCACCCGTAAGTTTTTTTCCCACTTAAATAATTCAGAGTCAAATAAATCAAGACATACGGCTGCAGTGGCGTTACCCTGATCAAGGGACAATTTGATCTACTTGAAAATGAAACAATTGGTCTCTTTCTATAATAATGAGGTGAAATCATTTAAAGTTCATGTGATTGTGGTATATCTTCACAACTGGCATAAACCCATTTAAAATGCACATAACTTATTAGTGGTCCAAAATTGTTTTATGTGGAAATAAAACAATATTTGGGGATAGAACATTTACATGTAAATAGATCCTATTGTAGCCCAATAGCTAATTTCAACCTTTAGATTGATTTGCATGGTGACATTCCTAAAATTGTATTCCAAGTATGAGATGTACAATAGGAAGAAATTAACTAAGAGAGACATCTTATGTAACACCTTCAATGTTTCTCTATATTCACTCAGCTTCCCCAGAGTAAAACAAATGAAAGAATAAAGTTTCTACATTTTATAGATATTAATCCAATCATTTATGTTTATGTGGACTTTTGTTCTGCCTTTGGGCAAAATTTCCTTTTTGTATAACCCAAATCATGATGCATAGAAACAGGCAAATTGTGCAGGCAAGGGACAGAATGTGTTTTCCAGAACATTTCTGGGTTTCACTTTATAGTCCAGTATTCTCACATGACCTGGCTTTGGCTTATTGTGGACTAAAACTGTTGCTTTAGACCTCTTGTTCTACTATAACGGAGCCTTCTGTTGGCTTTAAACAATAACCAGAAAGCAGATCAGAAGGATTTTTGTTCTTTATTATTCATATAAATTACTTTGAATCTGAACACAATGCAGTTTAAAGGGTGGCAATTTTTCTAACATCAAAAGAGGAAAGCCATTTAAGCAGTATAGATTTATGTTGATCTTCCCAAATCAGGAACGGAAAAAAAAAGTCAAACCTCATATTTACTTTGAGCAGTAATTAAAAAAAATAACAAAATTTGTTTGGTCAGAGCACAAATAGGAGGATTTTAAAACAAACAAACAAACAAAAACATGTCTCCAAAACTCCTGTGGTAAAGAAGTTTTGCTCCACTGATTTTGCAACTGCACGACTTTTCTAGAGGCACATAAAACCCAAATATGTTTGTGACATAATGTCTTGAAATAGTTTTACATGTTTTGATCATGTGTCATTTAAATTTTTATAGCGAAGCCCCTCTTCTTCAGCAAATGCAACAGTAATATTGAATGTCCTGGTCAAGCCGAATGTTACATTTTTATCTCTACATGGTTTTGGTTTTTAAACGTGTGTTTTAAAGTATCTCTCTGCTGCTCTTTATTTATTTATTTATTTATGCCAGAATGCAGATGTGAAGTGAACGTTTAAAGGCTTTCTTTCTGTTTCCTTAAAACCTTCGTCGTAAAATGCATTACGGTTTCGTACTGTTAATTCTTACTTGAAATCATTCTTTTTAAATATATAATCTCCCTCTGTAAATAATATTCTTTGTGGTAATTTTTAGGGTTGTTTTCAAACGTGTTTTGTTGATGCTTTTTACAAAAGCTAACTTGTTTTTGACTTTCTCACCTTACATCACACGTTTGCTCATTAAAGCTTAGCTCTTCTGAAGGTCGAGGTCTCCACAGGGAACTTTTAAGAGGATGTATCCCTGCCCAGAAATCAGTAAAGGAAGCAGTCTGGCATATAATAACCAATCCTTCTACGAGGAATCTGTCCAGCTCCACACATTTCAGCTTTTGGCTGTGGTGCTATTTTTTGTTGTTGTTAATATTTAGTCTTATTTTCCAAGCTGTCAGGCATGATGTGAGAAGACTAGAGATGCTCGAGGCCCATGGATACGGCGGTCCCCAGTTCCTGTTTATGTAAACACTGTTACTAGAAAATAAACTGTGTAATCATGCATACATCCACACAGAGGCTAACAGTTGTTTCTATTTACTCAGGCAAATATGGTCTCCTACCCACAACCTGAAGGGGTTTTTGTGTTTGTCTTTAGTCTCCGGAGTTTCGCGAAGGTGTCTTCTCTCCTCTGTCTCCTGCCCACAACCTGAAGGGGTTTTTGTCTTTGTCTTTAGTCTCCGGAGTTTCGCGAAGGTGTCTTCTCTCCTCTGTTATGCTTCCTTCCTTCTTTTCCAGCCTCTCCCATACTGAACTTACTTACTTCTTTATCTCACTCTTATTCCCCCTTGCTCCATCTTTGTCAATCCCCTCTCCTTAAAACTTCTCCTTCCCTCTGACCCACCCCTAATTCAGTCATGTGTGTTCAATATATCACTTTGATTCTCTCCCTGCTGCAGCTGAGGCTTGGTGAGTCACCTGCTGCTTTCCCATGAATGTGGGACCGTCCACCCCACACACACACACTCTAACACACACAGAAACAGTGAAGCACCATCGCATGAAATGTTCTGCATTTGATAGCCACACAGAAAATTTATAATTCGACCCATCATAATGGAAAACTGATATTCCATGGTTTGGATGTTGCCTGTTTGCTAGAGGTTTGGTTGTACACTTGGTTTAGACCTCTCCAACAGTCTTATGGTGCCTCAAGGCTCTGTTCTTGGGCCCATTCCAATCTCTCTGTACATGTTTCATCTTGGCTTTATTTTAAGGAAATATGACTTAAAACTTAGTTTTAATTAAGGTAAAATCATATTTTAGTCACACTATGAAAGTGATTCTTGCGTTTTTTAATTCCCATCTGTGTTTTTTGTAAATTGTTTCAACGGTTGTGTTGAGTAGGACTGAATGAGCTTCTCACTATCCAGATCTCTCACTCTGCTCTACTCTATGAATCAGTCAATCTAATAAGATATGCAGCCCACTAGGATTCATGTCTAGACCTCCTTTCTTAGGACTATTCATCATCAAAAGTAATTTAATCACAAGCTATTTCATTTAACAAAAATAGCTGATACTTTAGGTTTTGGATGTGTCATATATATTAATATTAATATCTCAAAGGTTCATCATTTTTTACTTTAACAAAGGGAAAATCAAAAGAACAAAGGAATCCTGTATCATTTTAAATTCATGATTGCTTTCCTTCTGTAAGAGAAAACAAAGTTAAAGCTTTTTGCACTGGGACTTCCAGTCTAATCAGTTAATCGTATTACCAATACTTTGCTTCCTAACTTCGTATTTTGTAATTCTCATTTGATTTTGAATTTCTCTTGTTGGTCCAGAAGATAGCAGTTTGTCTTTTAACACAAACAAGAAAGCATGATCACATGTTTAATCTTACCTCTCTGCACTGGCCTGCACTCGTTTCTTTTAGGATCAAGACGTTATTGCTGAGCTAGAAAGATGTTACTAGTCGATCTGTAAAGTATCCATGTGATCTTTAAATAGCATAATCCGTTTCACTTGGGTACGTGCAATTGCTCCTGAATCGTCCAAGCTTTTGTACAGAGCTGATTGTGTTTTTTTTCCTGCTATTACCTCTGAATTGCGGAACCAATTGCCTGTAAATGTTAGACAAGCTTCCTGACTCTTTAAATGTTTTGTAAAAAAAAACGATTGGATTTTTTGGCCTTGTCTTCTCAGGCTTCCTTCTTTTGACATGCTCTGGACCTGGCAATATCTGAATGGTTTTCTCACTTTGCACCAATTTGCTGGATATGGGTCTTTTTGCTTTTACAGCAGGTCAATGAATGCATAGGTTTTACTCTAAATTAAAATTAGGTTTGATTGAACCTGAAGGATTAAATAGTGAACACAAACAGTTATGAAAATAAATCTCAAAGCTAGTAGGTAAGACTTGTAATTTGTATCCTTAATGAATTGATGTTTCTTTGGTCTAGTTCTGTATAATATTTGAGTCTGCAATGGGTAAAACCCAAAAGTCACACCACTGGGACATTGTCAGGCTCTGGTTAAACACTCCACAGAAATATGGGGAAACATTTGCCATTTTTACACAGATAGCAACTAGTAAAGACAGGTGGGATTATTTTTTTCACAACTGTATATAGTTCCTAAACAAAAGAAGGAATGTTAGTCCCTGGAGCTGTAGCGCACTTACAGTTTACTGACACGTGAACCATCTTGAAAGAAAATAGCAAGAAGACATTTAAAGGTAAAACAGATTCTAAAGTTTTATGGTTGGTCATTAAATATTAATAAAACTTATTAAGTTCTTACCTTGCAAAGAAAGAAAACTCCTGTTAAGAGCATGCTTCTGTGTAAGCCAACAAACAGAGAGATAATGCTCCACCCCTGATGTTGTTCCCTCAGGCTGTCTAAAGCAGGCAGGCAAGAGAGTCTGCGACTAATACTAATGCAACCTTTTCCAGGCTGCACATAAGATTATCGGCTCCTCAGTCTTATGGCAGCAACTGGTGTTTTGCTGACAGGTTGCCCAATCTGAGAGCAACCAGTGGCCCGATGGGCTCAGCACAACACTTTCTGTAACATACTCCTGGACGGTGTGCAGTCGAAGTGAAACACTTGTTCATCTCTCACATTTCCTTTGTGATACAGCATCTATTTCCTGGAGCTGCTGGGGATATGAACTTTAAATCTTCATTTTTATATTTTCTGACTTCTGAATTTAAAAAAAAACTTTTCATCTTTTTTCAGTTGCTGCCTGTTGTAATTCTTCATTTCAGTGTTGAAAGTTTGTGTCTACCTCCTTTGCCTTTGTTTTTTTATATCTCATCCTCTGAATGTTTTTTTTTTTTTTTTACATGTAATATTTGTCTCGCTCGCTTGTATTCCTATAGTCCCTTTATGTAAACTTCCAGTTTCTTAGATTATATTTGTTTTTGTGTCTGCAATCAGGTTAATCTAGCAAACATCAGTTTATATGTATGGAATTTTCTGCATTATTTTTTCTGCACCCATTTCTATTTGAATAATGTAGTAGATAAAAACAAATGTGCATCTGCTGAGATTTTTGAGGCACAAGAGAGAAATTGGTAAACAATCGGGTGAAAGCCTGCTGTGTCATTGTTTTGTTCCAACTTCTCACCCACATGCAGGAAAACCAGAGGACAAACCGAATCATTCAAATTATGTTTGTTTCCAAGTTATGAGTAATTTAATATTACAATGCAGGTGATCCGGGGTAATCAGCAACAAGAGGGACCAGGAGCTGTTTAAGGGAGCCAGCCGCAAACTAGCATCTAAACAGAATTTCTTGTCTTGCACAAATTAATTCACTATTGAGTAAAATTTTAGCCAAATAAACAAAATAAAATATTGTGTTTGTTTAGGTCACAGATGTTAATAACAAAAGTCTTAATCTGGTCTAAAGGCATGGGCATAGTAACCATGAAAAGCATCAAAGTCCTAATTAATGTTCTGATGTAAAAACATGAGACCCTGATCACGTTGTGTTCAGCTGGAGAAGAAAAACCCATATATGTTAGACCGATTAACACGAAACATAAAAAGGAGCTGGAACGGCACCTGAAATCAATCAAAAATAATTCTGATCTCTCTATTTAGTATAGACAACCAAAACATGTTGGATATAGAAGACACTCTTTTGTAGTTGGAAAAAAAAAAAACAGAATAAAAAGAAGTTTATACAAATTCGCTGCTTCTCCTTAAAATGATGTTGCCAAGGGGCAACAACAACACTGCAGGTACTTCTGTTAAGTGATGGATTTGTTCTGCTTGTTGAAATAGGTTTCTTTATTTTCTGTATTCCCCGTCAAAAGAAGTAAGGTTGCAAAAAAAGGGAAAGGCTTAAAATTACCATACATGCTGTCAGAGTACTTTTTGTTGAAGGAAGATTTTAATGGATAAAATGAGTTTGATCATATATTCAAACTTAAAAAGAGAATTTAAATAAAAATTATGTTTTGGAATGTCCTGGTCGGAGTCAAGAACTAAATCTCACAGAAAATGTGTGGGATAACTTGATGAAAGCTGTGGAAAAGGGATAGGATAGAGCTAAATAAACAGTTGCAACATGAAGTGGGCAAAATAAAGAAAAGTGATATTCTAATACTGCTGATACTTCTAATGCTACAAATAAACTATTATACTTGATTAGGACTTCAACAATTTATAGCAGGATTAAAATTGGGGCTAATTTAAGAAAAACAAAACCAACAACCTGTACTCAACTATTATTAAAAGGTGCATGGATCATGTGAAACTACAGGGGAGAACAAACAAACACAAGACATATAGAAAATTTAACATAAATACTCTTGATGTCTTGCTATTAACCCATAGATAAACTGAAACAGCTTTTCAAAAGCAGGTTTTAATATAGATGAGGCAGAGGATGTTCCTGACAATATGCTGCTGTTATTTTCTGTTTGATTCCTCACCAGAGAGAAGACTGCCTATTGATTTCAGTAATATTTGTAGGCATATTATGAGATATTCTATAATTATTTATTTTGAAGCTATTGTTTTCTCAATATTTGTATTAGATAAAGGGGCAAAACTGATTTTAGAAAAGATAATTTATTATGACTGTTTATTGTGATATTTAAAATAAACTGTAAGCTACTGACTTCCTGTCCTTATTTTAATTATTTTCTCAAACACATAAGTATAAACATAAACACCTCATTGAAACGTAGTTTAAAACCCCCAGTTGAATTTAAAGTTCAGGAAATAGATGACATTTGAAAACCTTGCATGTACCAGTACTAGATGGTGTTGTTCTGAGCTTTTTGTGAAGATGCATGAGCAACGTGAAAAGTGGGATTTATACCACCCATCTCCCACCGCCACACACGGACACAAAGTTAAATATTTTCTGTCTATCCCAAATAATGTCCTTACTGAATACACTAGCAATTTAATTATATTATTATTCTGAAATGATATTTAACTTGTTTTAGTAAGTCACTGTACTTCAAAACTCAATCTGTTGGCAGCCTTTCCTGCATTATAATGTGCAACTTTTTTGCATGCTTCTGTGGTAGTAACAAAGTTTGAATCTCTTGACGATGACTGAGGATAAGCAGACCTTTCAGCTTGATGAATGAGGTTAAAGTCTGTGGTTTGTTTTCCCTTCTCAGCCAGCAGGTATATCTGCTTCATGTTTTATGTATAGCATATTTGCGTCAGTGTGGCAGAAAGTATGAAGAACATTCAGCCAGGAAAGCTGCTGGCACTCGGAGAAGATATGGCCTGACCACAGCTATAAGGTATAAAGATGATGCACGGATTATTACTGTGCTGTGATGATGGAAACAGATTTACAACTTAATTTCAAAGCCACTACATCTCCCGTGGAAATAACTCATGAAGGTCAACATACTACAGCCGTCTGCAGAACGGCGGTTAGGTCTTAAAAGCGCAGCCACCAGGAGGAATGATGACAGTCCTCTTTTATTATTCACATTACGGTAAAGAAGGCAACACTGGAGCATGCAGAGAGACTGCAGGACGGATAAAACCGGCTCAGGAGAACCCTGTTGCGTCTGCTGAGGGACGTGGCACAGATTGCAGATGGAATAAAACGTGGCATAGCGTTCCATTTCTAACAGGATATGACACTGCTGTGCTGCATCCATTCCATGCTCTTTTAAAAACTCATGGTGTGAGCAATCTGTGTGGATGACAGGGGGAATAATGCAAATCTACCTGACATGGTTCTCACCGTCTGGGCCTTTTTCCAGAGTAAATATTTGAGCTAGGAATGAGTGGAGATGGAACCCGCCTAGCTTGATTGATACATCTTTTTTGATTTGTTTAAACAAATTGTTTAAACAAAGTGTTTCTAAACAATTTTTTTTATAACTGCTTCTTTTTTGTGAAGATGAGTCTTTTTATTTTGATATTTTCAAAATGATCAATAGATTTTATGGTAAACTCTGTAACCAAGGTTATACAGTGTCGCACATGAAGCTTTATGACTATGTTTTGGCTTCACTCCTGCAGAGATTTAGAGAAACGCATTCTGCACTATCCGTTAAATGGAATACAGGTCCAATCGCAATGCCTTATTGTGTTTGCAGCCACCTGGCACATTATCCCCCTCTCTCTGCAGTCTTACTGTGGTACAAGGACGCGGCAGATGTTGTTCGGTTGCATTAATATGTTGGAGGATGGCTGTGGAGATGGTAGTTTCATCCAGACCTTTGATAATGAAACAGGGGATTTTTATAAATCATCCAAGAGAATGGAACAACATTTCAACATCAAATTTATTCTCTATACAGAAACCATGATGATATGGCAATTGGCATCCCCTTTTACTTTATACAATGACATTTATTTAATATTGATTGATCTATGTCGCATTTTGCCAAGTGAACAAACACTACACACTGTTCCTCATCTACAGTATACTTCATGCAAGGATTCAAGGAGGAGGATTCAAGGATTCAAGGATTCTTTATTTGTCATTCTACATACATGATGGTACATGAAGTGGAACGAAATTACGTACTCACGGTACTATTCCACCCAAGAGCTAATATTAAAATAGATAAAATAAAATAAAATTAAAATAAATAAAATCGAAGTGAAGTAAGTAAAATAAATAAAATAGGAATATACGGTGTTAAAGTGCGGGTATTGTAGTCCGTGCAGTGGTTTGTTCAGGATGAGTTCAAGAGTCTAACAGCTTCAGGAATGAAGCTGTTTCTGAGACGGGTTGTTCTACACTTGATGCTCCGCAGCCTCCTGCCTGAGGGGAGCAGAACAAAAAGTGAGTGTGCTGGGTG
>JAVLVB010000724.1:1005827-1019950 GCA_032876305.1 Orestias chungarensis
TGTCCGAAGTACCACACTGTAGATTCTGTGTCCATATTGTAGATTTTAAGTAGCTCAAATCCTATTATTACATTACTTAAAATTGCTATCAGGGTGTAAACTGGACCGGGGGATTAGAATTTCGTCCCACCCCATGTACCACATGTGATGTGATGACAATAAAGATTCCTTGATTCCTTGATTCCTTGATTCCTTGATAAATGCAGAGCTTAGAGAGCATCTGGACCTTACAAGTTTTTTTTTTTTTTTCATTTAGTCAGACAAATGTGCTTGGCTAACCTTGCAGTCCAAAAGCATTTTTTATTGGACCATTTACAACATAGAAGCACCTGCCTGCCTCACTTAGAATTTAAATAACATTTATCTATGTATAACAGATACTTAGGATACTTAGGATTGTAAATGAAACACAAAAATAAAATAACACACCATTTTGCAAGGGAAGGAATATAATGCACGCCTTTTAATGTTTTGTACAAATAAACATACGGGAGGTTTTTTCCTGGATTTGTACGCAACTGTTAAGTCAATACTTTGAAGGCTCATCTTTTGTTGTAGATACAAGTAAAAGTCTTGAAGTCTTTGTTTCTAACAGCATGGCACCGATTTAGTAGATGACTGGAGCAGACATAATTTTTCAAGTGTTTTAACAAATTTCCAATTGCTATTATTCACCTATGTTGGCCCGCTTTAAGATACGCAAATCCTTTAGTTTAAAACGATCCCCATGCTTTATGTTCATGGTTATTGTCCTGCTGGAATTGTAGCATCTTAGCAGCCTCTATTTCCATATTTGACCAGCAATGCTTGCAGTTCTTAGGAGGAGTGTCTCCAGAGCATGATGCTGCAGCGACCATGTGTCCTTCTGGGGACTGCATGTTCAGGATCACATTCAATACATTATATTTTTACCACCTATAGACTTTTACATGTAAATTAAAATCTAAAATTCATAACACACAAGTACCTGGCTGCTTTCAATATTTTTGACGGGGGTGTGGGATACATTTGTTTTTTATGAAATATTTTACCAGTTTACCACAAAACCAGTACATACCTTCAGATCAAATGGTACTAAATTGGTGAAATATTAAAAATGAGGTTTAGATGATTAAGCATCTTTCTAACTACAAGTTTTAGAGTCACTCCACATTCTGTTCACTTCATGAAACGAATGGAAACTTTATATTCCCTGGGCGCCCACTACTGCCTTGAGATTGGTTTTTAATTAGTGACCTCAGTGAGTAATTCTTAAAGTGCATTTCTATGTGACATTTTGTCAAATAGGACCCAAGTGTGTTTGGGGCTAATTGAGGCAAATTATAAGAATTTTTTTTGAGTTTCTGTTAAGCTGTCTCTATAAAATGGTGCGTTATACAATTTTTTCAGCACACTGCAGGTTTTATTGCAACTTTTGAAACAGGACTAAATCAGAGCTAAAGCATGAAGCAGCATTGGGACTGATACAACCAACAAAATTGTCCTCAGATTTGTAGGATTTTAAAACACTGCAACAAAGTCTTCTCTCGTTTCTTAGTATTTGCATTCAAAAACATCTTTTATTTCCTTTTGTACTTATTTTCTGTTTTGTGCTTGACCATTTTCAAACAAATGTTTTTCTTTGTTAGGTCTAATAACACTGATCATTAAACAAGTCATGTTCAAACAAATTCTGAGCTAAAGCTGCATCTTCGTAAAACTGGAAGCATACCAAAGATTTTATTTAAAATTGGATCTTTAGGCAATCCATTACCTGTTACTAAGATACCAACTATTGTGAACCACAGATATGATTGTCAAGTAGGGTACTATTAGTGCTGGTATAATTTTCACAGTATAACAAGCATGAATGAAAAATGTGACATAAATCTTACAACATGAATGTTTACATGCTAATTGTAGAGTAATGTAACTATATTTATTTATTGCTCATTATTAGGTTAAGTATTACACTAAAAATGTTTTTTTCATGAAACGTTAGTGCAAATGAGCAGCGTCATATTTCTTAGCAAATTTTTGTTTAATTCAATGTAAATTATATCTGTAGGTATAACTGTTACACGGCTAACATGTAACAATGGCTGTGTTAAGAATTGCCAAGCCAAACTGAAATAAATTGACAAACAAAACTTGATTTAGTTCTGACCCTGGAGGAATCTGAACTTCCTATCTGAAGTTCCGATTACCCCACAGTCGCACCAGCGGTCTCTCCTTTTCCTGCCACTTTTTCTCCTCTTCCTTCTTTTGGCTATCGGCACCTGTGGCCGCTACAGATATTACTACTGATGTATACACTCCGCTCATGGCCTCTAGCAAACATTTGTGTTGTTTTCGAACATTTGGCAGGATCTGTGGGGAGAGCTTGCTGCTTTATAACTTAATAACTTTTGTTTTGCACTTCCTTTTTGTTTGTTTATTTTGCCATTCTCCATTTTTTCTCCTCTCACTGTTTTAATGAGAGCCATGGTGCAAACACTGAGAGGCATTGCCCCTCACCTATTTTATTTGCTCCAGCTCAGGATTGAGCATGACAGATGGGCTAAACAGCCTCGTAAACAATAAATAAAACAAATGCTTGGCCCAAAATCACCATCTTTCCACGGGGAAAGTTCCTGTTATGCCCAGCGGCCAATCTACCAGTGGAGCAGACCGGCTTTGTGCTTGATATACTAAAAAGAAATGATGGTAACTCAGAAAATTTCTATGGCATCCTAGTTTAGAAACTATAAAGAAAAGGATGGAAAACACAAACTATTTGGAAACCATAACTTTTACATTCCTTGGTGTGTAGCTTGATACCAATAAGCAGCTTCTAACAAGGTACCTAGTCTTTACTTAGTTCAATAACAAAGCGTTTAACAAAGAGCTAATGTTTTCACACACAAAAAATCAATCTACTACAAATGCCAATAATACCAAGTTTGATAAATATGTAGCATTTGTAGCATCTGCACGTTGATACCTGAAGAGATTTTAGTTGTAAACCTGGTATACAGCAATGGTTAAGTAAATACATTTTTAAAGGTCCTTTATCACATCTTGTGACTTTTTTTCCTTTTTACAGACCTTTAGATATTATTCTTCTGTACATTTTTTTAGACCTGATAATGTCTGCTTTGTCCTGATCTTTTTAAGCATGCAATTAGTGAAAAGGACACAACAAAAAAAAAAAAAGAACAAATATGTAAGAAAAGCTCAGAAGTATGAAATAATCTTAATTATCTGTACATTACTTTAAAAGATTAGAGAAACTTGTGATATCCAATATGCAATGTTAAAAGTACAATTTCTTTAATGATCTCTTTTTGCACAACCTTTTCATATTTCATCAGCATCACCGTTTTTAAAGCTCACCACCTCAATTATTTCCTAATTGAATAAAAATTATAATATTAAACCTTTTACAGTCTAAAACTGTCTCTCAACGTTTTAATATGTCAAGAGGAAAAGCTTGCTTATCTACCGGGATGGATCCCATCTGTCCTATGGGGTAAGGAGCAGCAAAACTCAGACTCAGATGAATTGCAGAGAGGAAGTGCTGGAGTGAGAAAACTGATATTTTGCTCCTTGGATGCTGCATATTTCATGTTTTTCAGGTCTCTGGATAAAAGGATGTGTGATCAGGTAGTCGTAGTGTTACATACGTAAAAACTGAAGTGGAGCGATCTGAGTAGGTGCATGCACACTCAAAAGGAGTTCACAGATCAGTTTTTGCAGTTTTGCTGCCTTACAGGAAAGCAGTGTTAGACAGCACAGTTTTGTTAGTGTAAGGTCGCAAAAAGGTTGTAAATTTACTCATCTGTTGATGCATGAAGCTGTGGGTGTAATAGAGTCCTGAAGATCCCTCTCCACCTCATTTATTTTTACGTAAACCTAATAGCTGCTGGCAGCTTTATGTACAGAAACTGGTCGGCCATAAAACAATACACTTCAATACAGATCAACCATCATGGCTGAGAATCCTGATAAAAAAGGGGAGAAATGGGGCTCCTGCCAAGGCCTTGGTTAATAGTCTGGTTCAAGGCTGTCACTTTCTACGAGTAACAAGTGTATAGCAGATAGAAACATAACTTAAAAAAGGGAATCGGTTAAACTAATTTTGTCGTTTCCAATATTACACATGGAAATATGTTTTCCACATTATTGTAAACGTAGTGTGGCTTTTACAAATGGAAAAGTCTGCAGAAATTGCAACCTTCTTTGAACACATTATGCCACACTTAGCATTAAAACAAACAGAACTAATGTTGCATATTATTCAGTGTCTTTGGACCAGAACATCAGTTTTTTACTCTTTTGCTCAGATTTTTAAAAACTGGTATTCAACAACAAATTTCCTTGTTTCGATCTTTTATATGTACTACAACTGGAACATTTATGAAACACCTATTTATATTTTTATTCACAATTGTTCTTCTCTCTCCCCAAGCCGTATGTTAAAACACTGCATTTGTTTGCAGCAACTAAATATATTTTTTTTTCAGAGATTTTATACGAAAATATCAACTATATGTCCTACTAGGACCTACTAAGCTGCCCCATCACTGCCGCCTAATTGCTATGAATGATTACCGATTATGCTCCCCTATAGCTCCAGATGACACCTGTTCCCCAGTACGCTGCCTAGCAGCAAATGCAGTACCTGATTTGGTTCTGCACAAGTCACAAAATTAAGTTTGCTGCTCCGCTTTCACAGTGTGTGATGGATATATGTGGTCTGTATAACTGCTTTGCTGGCGTGTCAGATAACTGAGCTGCAGCGACAGCAGAAAACGAGAGGCGAGCAGGTGCAGAAATCAATCAAAAGGAAATTTTTTGGAAGCAGGATGAATAGTTCAGTATAGTGTTTAATGAAGCTAACAAATTAATCTGAAAAGTGAAACTGAGCCGACAACAACAGTTTTTCTGGCCATCTAACAACAATTCAATCATTATCTCTAGCTGGAAATTTAACGAGAAAAATAAATATTGAACATCTTAAGCATTTTTAAACTTAGTACATAAACATATCTTTTCCGCCTAAAATCAAATACAAAAATGTAAAAGCTTCAGCAAATACATGCAAATACATGTTTTCTCTTTGTTTCCTACTAATCCAGTATCATTATGTCACTGACATCTTGCTATTCATCATTGTAAGTCCCTCAGAGGAACAACTGGAGGAAAATGGCTTAATCACACTTTTTGAAAAAATATCTGTTCATTCTTGCAAGCGTATCACCCTCTTCATCTGTTATGAAGCACATTTTGCCATAGCTGAGCCACTAAGTCGTGACTTACTTTACCGTGTTGAGCCAGCTGTGTCCCTGCGCACTGACTCGGGTTACACGCTTCTTTCATACAGCACGCCCTGCACATCAGATAGCTTTGTAATCAGCTCTCTTCAATTATGCAGCTACGAGCAAGATTAGCACACTGACAGTGTGTTACAGGGGCTTTTATGCTGTAATACTGCTTCTAAGGACCGGTTAAAAAAATATGACATATGTAGTTTAGGAATAAATTTTTTCTTAGCGGGTCTCCTCAGTCTAGAACCGCCTCATGATATTTTGGTTGGGGTCAAACACAATTAACTCCATCAAAAGGTATACTGCGCACACGATTAATTAATCATCCTTCAAACAGTGTCTGTCGCTGACAGCGTCTAACGGCGTGTTCGACTCCTCTGAACTCTGAACTGCTCAGCAGGCCATTTACTCCACAGTTGAGCAGGCGTTTAGATGAAGACGTGCATTTGAATGTACATCTCTTCCCTTTCCCACCTGTTTTTTGTTAAGTTTTATTTTTAGATTCCGTAAGCTGGAGATAGGCACCAGCAGAACCCCACGACCCCACAAGGATAAGCCGGTTAGATAATGGATGGAGGGATTTTTAGATTCCTTATTTTCTCTTTTGCTCCATGATTATTTGGCTGTGTCTGTTAATGTAAAAATAATTTTGCTTGTGGAAGTTGAGTTTGTCGCACCAATTCTGACTTCCTTATCTTCTTTACTGCAACATGTCACTAACTATCTGGCATAGCAATGCCTTGCTTTCTTTTGCTCCGTCTCTGTTTCCCCAGCATTGTTTTTGAGTTATTTTTTAATTAAGTGCGATATATCATCTGCTTTTCTCTGGGTTTAAGATTAAAGCCTCATTCCTCTTTGAGTTCCTGCCTTAGTTCACAACCTTCAGTGTTCCTTTATAGTCTTGACTGTAGACACTCAGTCCTGTCATGTTTAAACACACGAAAAAAGTAAAGTAGGCTTTTATCTCCTCCTCTGTTGCTGAACACCAATCAATAATCAATTAATCCCATCACTTTATCAGAGCGAAGATCAGTGGGACAAGGAGTTGAGTTTGAACTGCTCAGTAACCTGCTCTTTCTTTTTATCTAAAAATTAAATCCTCTTTTGCAATTTTCAAGGGGGGACTTAAGGAAATACCAATTTTTGTTTTTTTATACATAGTTAAGGTATTTTAAATTAAAAAATTCTTAAAGATTCTCAATAAGTCTGTTGAGGTTTGACAACAGTCCACATATTGTGGTTATTAGCCGTGTCTAAGTCCGAGTTGGTTCCAGGTGCAACAAGCATTAAAATGGTTACACTTTGTATTTTCACTGATCGTTTTTTTATTTTATTTTTTTATTTGAGCCAAATTCAGAGCGAGAATGTTTGGGGGCAGATGCTACCTGAGTAACAACCCTGCTGAGTCTGAGTGTCTGACTAATGTTGTCCTCAGGGAACAGTTTTAACAGTCAAACCCTCATGTGTTAAACAAAAACTGGTTAAGTGTACAAGACTAAGGCTTGACTTTTAATATTCTGATTGCAATGGCTTGGAATTATGAGAAACCTTAGACCCTTGGGTGTGATAGTAACGATGCTGGTCAGAAGTGGTTTAGATAAATAATTTCAGAGTTTTATTGGTTTAAATTACAGTTCTGTCTTTTTTTAATCACTGTGTAAAAAGCCGGTCACCTTAACTTTTTACTGATGACTAAATTACTTTTTGCTCACTACTTTTGCTTTAAATAATCGAGTTAGGAGCACAAATCTCTGTGTCAATGGCTCAAACCATTACTTATTTTAATAATGTACCTGCTTGTTTTTTGATTGTCATTTAATGTCATTCAATCAACCTGTTAAAATGTGGTTTTATTTTTATGAGTATATCCTGATCTCCCAACACACAAAGGCCAAATTGTTACTACTTTAAATAAGTGCAGAATTTCTAGTATGTATGCCAAACTGATGAAGAATATATTTTTGTGTATGCTCAAAAGAAAAGGTGGACATGCAGCAGTTTTTACCCCTTCTGTCTCTTATTTGAGAATGCATCAAAGCTTGCAGGAACATCTCTCCCTGCTTTTGTTTCTGCCTGATTTCATCTAATAAATCTGCAGCTGTACGTGTTCATGTGTAACCATGACAGATGGGAGTGATGGAATTGCTCATACTTTACCCTTCCCTCTCCTTCCCTTTTTAAATCACATCTTACCATATTCCTCTTTGGAAGCACATGGATTTGGTTTGCCTGTCAGAATTGTTTGATCAGAAGTACTCTTCACTTTGAACTGATTCGCAGCTGTGGTGACTTCCCCCCGCTCTGTTGTTTGGACCAACGATATGTAGAAAATAGCACGGAGAACTCGGTGTGCTGTGCTCGCTCCATTTGTATTTGTGCAAAGTGATTGCTTGCTGTTTCGGAGAAGTATGGGGTTACATTTGTCAGAATAGATCACCTTCAGATCGGTGCGGCTATAAATATCGTCTCATGTAGCTCTGCATCCACACATGTGCACCATTATTTTATCCCGCCCTTGCTATAGATTCTTAGTTTGACGGGTGCAGCTTCTTGTCTGTGATGTTTGCCTCAACCGCTTCTGGACATCAGTGGAAGGTTATGAATCTATAATCAGAGGCGGAAGACTCTCAGGAAGACAACATTGCGAAAAGCCGCTTGTCACCATTGTGAGATGAGTTTTTCATCTTTTATTTTTTTTTTTTTTGTGTCTTAGAAAAAAAACAAAACAGTGATCACACTTTCTTGGATCAATCCGGGTGTATGACAGCACACTGTCAGCTCACCTCACTTCTTAAGGCAACTCTGCCTACTTTGCCTTTCTTCCAGCAAACATATCAGCCCTCTTTAAACAATTTTCTATAACCCTTTTATTTGCATTTGGGTTTTGCTTTACCAGAGACGCACATCATCAGAACCTCTTTAATGAGATTTTTCAGCTGTCTGAGCGAGGAAGGACAAAGTGCACACGTCTGGGTAAGAAGAGCCTCTAAATATTTTTTTATGTCAGACTCTGTGGTTCTGCATGGGCGAGGGTTCTTTTTTTTTAGATTATCTTTGGTGTGGTGTAGTCTTTCTACATCCTCTATGCTGTTTCATCCCACTAAATCCAATGCCCATGTGATGTCAGGACATATTTATGTTTAAGCCACAAGCAAAGCCCAGTTACTTGGATGTTGAAACCACAGACTTGAAAAAAGGCCCTTAACAAGCCTAAAGAAGAAAAAACATAGTGTTGTAATCTGCCTCAGGGTGTATATTCGTGATGCCATGGCTTGGCGATCTCCTTTAGGAGCAACTGATTGCTCATCTTCTGTGCCTGCTTTGTGGATGTTTCTACCTTTAGGCTGCTGTTTTTGTTTTTTCATATTTTCTATCCTGAGGATCTGAGATGACTGTCAACAGCAAGGGAACCATGGCGTCCTCTCTCTTTTTCAGTGACTATTCATCCTCTCATTGGTATCTTCTGTTAAGAGGCATTCAAGGAGAGCAGCTGAGTCTCTCGTCCCTCTTTTCTCACCCAGTTTGTTCTTCCTCCTTTTACCTTACCTTTGTTTTCTAAAACAAAACTGTATTGATAACCTTCACACTGCTATGCAAAAACACCCATAACACTTTCTTTCTTTCTTTCTTTCTTTCTTTCTTTCTTTCTTTCTTTCTTTCTTTCTTTCTTTCTTTCTTTCTTTCTTTCTTTCTTTCTTTCTTTCTTTCTTTCTTTTTTTCTTTTTATTCATTGGCTCATTACATCCACAAATTCTAAATGAATTTATTGTAATTTTATGTAAAGAAAAACTGGTAAAGAAAGGGAAAAATGGATTTGTTTGAAGTTGTTGGAGACATGGTATAGATTGCTCTCTTAGATGTATGATGGGAAACTTCTCATCTCAACCCTGAAAGGGTAACAATTATCTGAGATGGGCTCAGAGGGTTTTACAGCAATGATAACACATGGTGGTGGCAGTATAATGATGCAGGGATGCTTTTCTTCAGCAGGCACATGGAAGCTTCTTAACCTTGAGTGGAAAGTGACTGCAGCTAATTTAAAATGAAAACCTATTAGACACTGCGAAACTTCAAAATGTTGGAGAGATTAACCTTCAAGAAAACCATCTTAAATATGCACACTGTACATGTACAAAGAGGCTGTAATGAAGGCAAAACAAATTAAATGAAACATAATATATATTAATTCTCTTAAAAAATTACAGAAATGTTAGGTAACAACAGGAAAACCACTGAAGAGGACCTAACTACAACGTTTTTTTTTTCTCTGGTTTTGTTCAAGCATTTTTGACTGTGAAAATGCGTGTGCTCTTTTATCCACTCACATTAGTCAGGGTTGTTCCAGCTGCACCTCTTCTCTCGATGATGGAAAGCCTCTCTACGTCTGAGAGACAAAAGCATTGCTGTCAACCATCTTAGCCAAAGGCTCTAAGGTCTAACATTTGACACATCCTTTTCTAAAGCTCTGCTTTCTTCACTGGCCCTGTCAAGGTGAAATATCTCTCACCAGCCTCCCCAAAAAACAGTTTTTAGATCTTTACATTGTCTTTAAATGTTATTGATAATATGATTTTGCATTCCTATGGTAAATTACAGCAACCCTGCTGTTGTCCTTTTTTATTTTTTCCACAATGTGTTGACGCGATTGTGTTTGTTAACATGGTCATCACTTTTATTTCTGCCTCTCTTTCCTGCTCACCCTTCCTTTCTTCAAATGCTTGCTTCTTTTAACATGAGTCTTGTTGTTCTTGTTTCATTAATGACTCCCTCTGAAGACGTGGCACAGATACGGAGTCTTCCACCCTTTTCCTCTTCAGCTCAAAGCCAAAAAGAGAAGCTGCTTTCCAGACAAAACATCCTGTTACTACTCAAGCAGCACAAATAGGGAATGAAGGGGTGAAAAAGAATGGCAGAAGAATTGGCAAATGAAAAACTTTCTGTACAGATTTTATGAAATTTTTATTGTGAAATGTGGCGTTTGAAGATTAATCAACAGTTACTTGGAGAGAGGCTCTCTTTGGGATTCGGTGCTATTGGAGTGGCAGCTTCACTGCCAGCGCTGTTGCATGAGTCCATATAATTGCCTCAGAAATCTTCATGTAATTAACACTGCTAGATAATTACAGCAGGCTCCCAAACCACACTGGTCTCACATTGTTATGCTCAGCATGTATTTGGCTAAATTAGACTTTGGTGAGTTATTAGCAAATAAGGATATTATAAGCTAATTTAACTTCAGTGTCGTTATTGAATTTGGACAGCTCAGATTCTCTTTTCGCAACCGTTCTGCCTCGGCTGCAGAGAGATTAAAGTCAAACGGAGAGGAGACTGAAACTGGACCTGGCAGTGGAGCACTTCCCACAGGCTTGTTCCCAGAGGCACAAACTGGATTACAGGGTGGGACACTGAAGTAGGTCAGTCAAACAGGCTGAGCTGAAGTATGGACAACAGACTGGAACGTTGACATAGCTGGATTGCCCAGTACATTTCATCACCATGTCATTATGAGTAATCCTGGCCCAGCCACTATCCCGACTGGATTTGTGTCAGACGGGGATAATTACTAGTCAGGGACTAAGCGCAAGAATCTGATGTCAGATGTGCCCTATTTTTCATTTTAATCAGAGATTTTTTTTCATTTTTGTTCCAACTTGCTTTTTGGTGCACCTTCCTACTTCAGAAGTTATGGTAAAACAAAAGAGTTTACCAAATATAAAATTGTGTGATATGTTTGTCCTTTAAAATTGAGGTGCTCAGAAAGGCATCCCAGTAAAAAACCAGCTTAAAGCATATATGCTAAGCTTATCTGCTTAGCATATAAAATACACTCATTTAATCTGCTTCTATACTGGATCTTTTTGTTCTGGTTATGATCTAAATCTCACCCAAGGGTCTGAATACAGAACAATGTGACAGACTTCCACTTTATGGCCGATGAGAACTCAGTTAATTTACCTATGTATGCAAACTCTTCTTTAGAGAAAGACTGGCCTTTAACCTGGTAGGATCAGTCTTTTCTTTTCCAGTCAAGACCCAAGGCCTTAAGTTTAATTGTTAGTCAATTGTATTAATTCATTTAAATCATACTATAGCTTTCCTTTTTTGTTTTTAACACAATGAAACTGTAAAACTATTGTCTTTTTAGTCAGGTTTAATCTACCACAACAAATTTAGGAATTGATTTATGTTAAATTCAACCTTAAAAATTAACTCAACAGAACTGCTCAGACTTTTTAAAAAACTTTAATCAATTTTATTTGGGTTCTCTAGATGGGAAGAGGCTCTTTAAACTTCCTATCCTGTTTCACTATTAGATTATTTCTGATTCCCTAGATTTTCTCCTGAAGATCTGCTTATAGACTCTAAAAATATGTACTTCTTTTTAATGGCAGGTACTGAGACTCTGTGCTCTTGGGATTGTGTGAGACTCTCAACAGGAAGTGACACATCAAGAACAAGAACAACACATCATCACTGAGTCCTTCTTTCTTGGTGAAAAGGATGCAGTTCAGAGTCACCCAAGTGATAAGAAACATTGTGAGTGAGGAAGAGGTCAAAAATGCCTTCCAGCTTTTGGTTGCGGGGGGAAAAGCAGGGAAAACATGCTTCTTCATGTTCCACATTTATGCACACAAAGGGCTATAACGCCTTATTTCACATTAGTTATTGTAGCCTGATGACACAAAATGAAATTACCCTTTCCAAAGATACGCTCCAAGGGTCTGAAGAAGCACTTGTTGCAGTGAATGCTTACAATTACTTAGGAGGTATTGTGTTGCATCTGAATTTGTTGAAGCATGTTTACTCTTTAAATTTGAAACGGGTATCTGGTCAGTCTCCTTTAGTGTTACCAAATATTTTATATTAAGGAAAATGATGTCATCATTCTAATTTTCAGAAATGTTCAGTGGAAAATATCATGTAAGTAACAAATACTGACCAAAAAACCAAACAAAAAACAAACGATCTGAAACAAGTAAACTTTCTTGATTTGATGTAATTCCTTCCTTATATAGGCTTTAGACCCAAATGATTGAACAAAACATTTTCCGTAAATTTCTTAGCTTAATTTTCTCATGTCTATTTTAGGGTTTAACCTTATAGATCATTTGGGAAGCAAACACAATAAAAGCCACAATAAAATATAAAAATATGTAAATATGACAAAACAGTTGCTAGAGGATTCTGAATACTCACTAACTATGGTATAATAGTCACATAGTTGGCCAACGATGTTTTCCTTTTAATGCATTTCCAGGCTGATGTCATACGATGTAACTATTCTCAATCTGATACGCATTCAAATTAAATGGCTGGCTCTCCAGTTAATGGCCCAGATATGCAAATAAATAGTAAGTCCTAAAGAAGAGAACTTATGTCCAAAATGATCATTCTTGCCTTTTTGTGCTGGGCGCGAGAGAGATGACCTGTGTTATCCAAATATCTGTATTGCATATCAAAAATCTAAAATGTGCAACATTCTCTCCCAGCTCTAATATCCTAAATCATATCAACTACTGACTGAAACTAAAACAAAAAAATAAAAAAACACCAAACTTTTGTTTATTTTAGATATCATTGAAAGCAAAATTAAAATAAGATTGACAGACTGCCTTTGCCAGACATTTGATGTTGTAGCATAAAAAAGTTGACCACTACAAAAGCAAAGCTGTCCCGATTTTCTGAGACATTTAGCTGCATACGTGCCACAGCTTTCCCTGACCATGTATACCCCACACATACGTAAGTCATACAAAACTGGTGCAACCGTGTCCTAAATATTCCAAAAGTGACCAGATAATTTTAGCCTATTTAATGTTGTACTTCGCAGACACTTACCTCGGCATGTGGGAAGAATAAAATTCAACCTAGTTGGGTGCTATAGTTACAGAATATATTGTATCATAATTATATCGCCATTTGGAGGAAGCTATATTATTTTTAAATGTAATTCCTATGTCGTCAGTAGATCCTCTGATTTTAAACCAACATCATCACAATGGTAACATATCTGGTAAAGATGCAGATAAGGGTTTGAATTTTACGCGGATGATTCCAGTAAATATTTATTACGCATAGTGTGATCAAAAGTAACTAATAGTGCTGAAGGGATCCACAAAAGTTTTTTATTTATTTACTTAAAACCACATGTTTTTTGGTACATAAGATGAGAAGCAGTATGTGAACAGCTTATCATTGACAGGCTGCAACAAAACATAACAAGAGTTTTACACATTAATTTTGAATTAGATACAGAACATTAATTTTCATTTTGTACACTTTGAACTTGCCTACATAGTCCCAAGGTGACTTTGTAGGCATTTCCATGTATTAATGACAGTCATTTACTGATTGTAATACGTTTTGCCACATTACCCCCTGTTTCTTCCAATTTACTGTGTCCTCCATATAGTTGTTAGGTCAGCGCAGTGTCCCGTTTTCAGGTAATCAGTGTAACTGGCTAAGATCCCTGAAAACCACAGTGATCTCCCCACTATATAGTCAGTGGTGTAGGTAGACAAGCTGTGCGAGCCTTTGCATTTGGCAATTTCGTACTGTTACAGATGACGCTTTACAGTCTGTCCTTTAGATACCCGGTGAAGGATTATGATTGTGCTTTTGTTGTTTATAATTCCACACGCTACAAAATGTACGGTATACTTTAAGGGGTGATTTTGTTGTCTATTTTTGTCCAGCAGCTCTGAAAAACAGGCTGTGAGCTGTCTGTCAGCCAGTGTCAGTCTTCTTGAATTTCTGTTGCTGTCATCTAACAATGTCAGTTTCAAGCTGCTGAAGGGCTTTGGCAAAAAAAAAAAAAAAAAAAAGGTCCAAAGC
>JAVLVB010000724.1:1020050-1033209 GCA_032876305.1 Orestias chungarensis
CAGCAAGGGTTCAAATGAGCCATAAGAAAATAAAAGGGCTCCCATCAAAATCTGAAAAAATAAAATAGGGGGATTTTTTAACACATCTTTGAACACTCGCTGAGCCTGAAGAGGCCTTTTTAATATCAGTTCCCACTAAACAGCAGAAAGACTGATTTTAGTGTCTTTTGGGGAGACTTTAGTTTGTGGCAAAGGTGACATAGTTTTTGAATCAAAGTTAGGACAAAAACAAAGCGGGCCCTCCAGGCCCACTCAACAAAAACAAGCATTTTACTTCGCACCACTCAATAGTTACTGACGTACTACCACCTTATTGATCTCACCTGATATATATGAAACACCAAAGCCAGTAAAGGAAACTATCCAACCAGTTGGAGAGGTACCAGAGTCATAAATCTAGTGTTCTCCATGGAGGCTTTAAGAGAACAATATTATTTTAAGTCCTGATGGGAAACGGCTTTTTGAAAGTCGTAAAACTTCCGAAATATCATGCCAAATTTAAACAGGCATTGATTTCCTCTCATTTGGCCTTTCTGATACATTGTTTTTTTATCAGATACCTAACCTGCACTTATTTAGTTATTTAGTAAGGTGAAAATGATTTTCAGAAGTTATTTCATCAACTGTAGTGCAGTGACTATGATACAAATTTGCAAAATGATACACATGATTCTGGGCAGAAAAAAATACAAACAAAAGATTAAAAGAGAATTAGGATATCATTTAGATCTTTATAAAGTTAAATGCATGGAGGTCTAGACAAGGGCAAGATGGTGCAATGCTAATGTGCAACTTTTTATATCTGTCTGACAACACAAAGTTTCCCCAAAACTCTTTAATGTTTTTTGGATCTTTTCAATGTTGTTATTAAGGTTAGCTCCATCCTCATGAAGTGTAGTTCTTCTGAGCTGTCCTCCATCTGCCTTTCATCAAAGAAACCACAGCATTCTTAAAATGTTTGACTTTCCTACCTAAGCTATGTTTACATTTCCCCATTTGGTAACAATCCAGACTGGTAGGACAGGTTTCCACACCTACAGAGCCTCCAACCACTGGTCTTCAACCATGAACACCATTACAAGATCAAAATGTATATTTTATACATTTTCTGATCAGGCTTTTGACAGATCAGATTAGCCTGACCATAGCTACTGTAAACCACCTAATCCCCCTTCTGGGTGTCCAATTGTACAATCTGAAACAGTTTCAGCTCCTCAGACTTACAGCTGCTATCTCCAGATAAGTCTGTCCCAATTTATAACAAGCTCCATTCTCTCCTTGGACCCTCAATGGCGTTGTGACTGATTCTGCCTGATTTTATCCGTCCCTTTTTAAAGATGTATCTTCTTGCTTTATTACACACAGACTGCTCTCCCCCTCCTGTTTGTTGAGTGATGAATTATGAATAGATGTGAATTTACAGGCTCCGCAGGCCAGGCCTGAAGATTACTTTCAATTTGCACACTGCCTCGCTTGCTCCCTTGGCGGCTTGCACCGCTAGTCAGGCCTCTCTCTAAAGGGACCACCATGACAGTATTAGATTATTACCTGAAGCTCTGACCCTGACATTCGTGTAAAAAGTTTAGTAAATGAGGCCTCCATGCACGCACTCTCTCTGCAACGTTAACTTTATCCCCTGCTATACATAGCAAATTTCTTGCTTTGCATCTTGAGTGAAAGGGCAGCTGCAATCTATATGTAACATCTGTCTTTTTGAAACATCCTAACTGTCTGTAATTGGACCACTTGATGAGATTGCAGCATTCGGCGAAAGAAAAGTGGTAAAGACAGGATCCTTAATTAGAAGGACATGGAAACCCTGGGGGTTTCTAGAGAGATTAGGTCAGGGTCCAGCAATTTTTTGCTTCCTCATGTTCTCTACACATTTGATAAAATGGAGAACATTGTGTTTCCACTAAAAACAAAATAGGGGATTTGATAACAGTGTTCTGTAGATCTGTATCTACTGGACCACTGTCTGTGTATTTGCCAGTTATTAGTAAACTGGAACCTAAACAGTAAAACATTTGTATTTGCATGCCTTAGTGTAAAATCACCTGAAGTACAAGTCACCATAATGATGTCTTGTTCGTGCCTTACATGCCTCCTTCTTGTCTCTGCTCCATGTAGAGGGCAAGCGATGTTAGAGTGACAAAAAGCTGAGGCCGTTGATATGAAAAACAGCCAGGATTTGAAGTGATGGCTGGTGACAGCGAAGACAAACCATTCAGTGAGGACTTACATGACCTCAGATATGCAGATTACACTAACCTCTAACTGTGGTTCTTTTTTATCCACATTTTAATTCCTGTTTTATCTTCGTTATGTATGTAAACAACTTTTATTATGAATGGACTGTAGAAATATTTTTCATACCATTGTTATATTGGGCTATTAACAGCCTCCCATTTGAGCAAAATCTATTTTTATTACTTGTAGACATGGAGTTTATTTATAGAAAACTATTCTAAGAGGAGCAATTTTACAGTATTTATGTCAGCTGAATCATTAAGGCAACTTCAGTTTTGTATGAGGTAATTGCTGAAATGCTCCATTTTAAGTCTACTTCCTTCTGGTACCTATGGATTCTCCCTGACCAAATAACTGATGAAGTGCAAATCAGATATTGAGTTCAGTGTTCTTCTGGTCCTAGCTTTTTCTTTTGGCCATACTGACCATACTGCATACTGAGAAAACAAACATAACTTCAAGTTTAGCAACATTTTTAAATTCCTCGACCCGTACGCGCAAAAAAGATTCCCAAAAATGTCAAATTCAAGTAATTTTAAAGCAACACTAAGTAACTTTTCGACCTTCATAAAAACATTTAATAATTTTGTGATTATACGTCAACTTACAGCTCATTGAATGTCACCTCTGTCATGGCCCGAGGATGTCCGTATTGCTTTAACCGGCACTAAGCAAAGCGACCCGGAGATCAGGATTTTATGATGCTATGCGCTGGTTCTCATGGGCAGTGAAGTCTTCCTTCAGGCAAAACACTACCGCTTGTGTCCAGAATTGGGTCAAAATCTTCTTTAGTGTTGCTTTAACTCTAAAATATGGTTTATTGAAAAAGTAAGATCTGCTTAAATATTATTATTATTATTTTTGGGATATTAAATAACTTAGTTGCGTTCAAACATGAAGAGTCTGCTGCTTATTCTGTTATGTAGGATATATGGTAGTCTAAGCCGTTAATTAAGGTGTCATATGTTGATGGTGTCATTACAATTTTAAATATGTTTTCCAAGCTCTGGCTGTCAAGATGATAAAATGTAGTAAGAGTTTTGTTCTAAAATATATATTGGCACTTCTGAGGATTTTCATCTAATTAAAAAGCTTTGCACGTATACTGTACAGCCCCCTTTTGTGAGTGTGTTTCTTTAGTGCTGCATTAGTGTCATGTAATGCCAACAGCCCATGGCGCTGCAGTTTTGGAAAATAAAAGGAAATCCCAAATGTTTTTCAGCTTGCAATTACAATGCATGTTAGAGCCTCCACTCCCAAGACAAATTGAACGCTGCATCATGCATAGAAAACCATTTACAGAGGACTAAGTTCACATTATGTCTTCAAAATGATTTATCACACTTCATTTACTTCTTTATGGCATAATTGCTCAAACGAAACATTATTTGTATATTTCTCAGTAAGCAATAAAGCCAGATAATGAATTGTGGGTGCACAAATTACTACCAGTCTATACTTCCTCTAAGGTCACTAATAAAGTGGGAAATAAGAAATTGAGTTATTGCTTATATTGGTCTCAGCTTTTTAGTAGACCAGTGTAATAGGGATGGAAGAGAGTCGTGTACAGTGATATGCTAGGGAGGTGCCATGCATACTGAGCAATCAAAGCAGAGGAGATGGCTGTCAGCCATTTGCTCAGAAGACAGAGCCATGGAGTAATAGATGTTTCCATCTATTACAATTGTATTTGATCAGCAGACATGGAGCTCATTCAAGCTGGTTTGTCTCATCGTACAATGTTTCCAAGTATGAGCATAACAAAGTTAAAGTTTAGAATAAATTTTTTATTTCTTTATCAAACAGCTCCAACTGATTTGAACAAGTACTAATGAACCTTTTTTTTTAAAGTTTTTTGTTTTGTTTCACTAAGCGTGAACATTTGCGTTGTCTCCCAGTACCCCCAATTATGTACTAGGCTTCCTTGTTGGATGTCACTTTTCATCCCTGTTAAAGTTGTCCATGAAGCCTGAAAGGGTGACTTGAGGAGGAAAAAAATAATCTGCTGGGTGACTGACAAACGCAGTACATGTGGGGCTTAACAGGAGCGGCTGGCCATTCACTGGGACAGCTTCCAGGAGTGGGCAGCCGGTCCTGCTGGTCCAATTAAAGGAATGACACTTGTTTTGTATTTTTTATTATAAAATTGAAAAGCCGCATTTAAAAAAATGAAGGGAAAAGTTTGACATGTTAGAAAATGTACTTATTTTTCTTGCTTGCTGGGTCAGAAATGTCTAATGTCTGTCCAACAAATGTGAGACCAGAGCCAGAGGCCCAATTAGTTGCACAAAGACTGTACTGTAAATGTTTTCTGGAGCTTTTCAACCAGTATTTTTTCAGCTAATTGCCTGCCGTGTTAGGTCTTGATTGGTCATGTGGCTTTTTGTAGAGAAGCAGCCTTTTTCTCCGACGTTCAAACCAATGGGCTACTAAGTGTCTTACCTCAAGATCGATCCATGTAGAAAAAAATAATAATCAACAATAATTTCTTTGTAAAAAATTGATTTGAGAGTATCTTCATAAATAGTTTTTTTTATATAAGGTACAAACCCTTAGTACCATCAAGGATCTCTGTCTGTAGTTTCAGTCATCATTAGTGGATTTGGTGTGAGCTTTTAACTCACTTGAAGCCATGAAATAAACAAGCAGAGGATAAATAAGTCTGCCACCCGTATAATTGGCCAAAACTAATGGAGCACAGTAATGAATCACTGTTACAGAACAACGCTAATGAAAGTTTGTGAGGTTTTGTTTCGGAGCACTAACGCTGTTGATTGTTCAATAAGACTCAAAAGATTGTGCGGACATGTTTGTGGGAGGACGCCTCACCCTCCATTATGGTGATTGCCTGTGGCCCCTCAGAGTGTGTTCTTCTCAGCCACACATCTCTTTGTATTAACTCAAACAGACTGCGCTCAGGGGACCTCAGATTGCGTGGAAGTGTTTTTGTGAGGAGCTTGTTTTTTATACCTTTAGTTGTGGACATGCCTATGTGATGATATATAAAAACAAATATCACATCAGAGTTTGTTGCCAAATTGAGCTTAAAAAGGTACAACAGACCCACCTGTTCATATGTGCTTGAATTTTACAAACACAAGCTCCATAAATACAGGAGTTATAATAAACCTAGCATCTAGTCCGGTCCTTGTCTTTAAACAGGTAAATGCAGCATTTAGTAATGAACAGCTACACATTAGTTAACACTTAATTTGATTATTTTCTTTATACATGTCTTTTCAAAATGTTCACAATTATGTTTGTGGGCATGCAAACCTTTAATTACTGGCTATATTTTGCTTTAAAAGGAATCAAACTCTTGTTGCATATTTTGACCTTTGTTAACTTTAGTCTATAGGTTTGTGGTCAAAATAAAAACAAGAAAAAAGTCAGAAAAATTTATCTGACTTAATATTTCCACTGGAATATTTAGCAAAACATTTATTATGTTTGATTTATGATTTCAGCTGGGAACAAAATCCTTTGATCTGTAATGAGAACAGCACCTTGTTCATTACTATAACTGCTGCTTACAGTAAATTTACTTTGGTTATACCAAAAACGTTTTATCTGAGTTGTTTAGTTAGTCCACGCATTGAGTCACATGCTGCTGTTAACCTGAAATTGTTTGTCCTCATTTTAAACATGAATATAAATCAGGTGTTTTTTTTTTGTCCAAGAATCCAAAACTTTAAGCAGAATATATTTTTTTATTTTTCACAAGCAAAATGTGTGTGTGTGAAATAATTTTATCATTAAATCAACCATTTACTGTCATCCTATAGCTGTTTCTGCTGATGTTTTCTGAGTCATTTGTGTTGGTATTTGTAGACGATTTTCATAATGGTCAGAATGATGCTAAAAATAAGGCCTTCAAATCTGCTAGGTGAGCATTTATGAAGTGCAGGACCACAGTGGAGAGGAAAGGAAGGGCATTTCACCTTTCCTTTTTTTTGCTTAAAAGAAATGTGACATCTAGGACACATGAAATAAATTAAAATAATGTGCTGACAATTACCAATACGAACACAGGAAGGCATTTTTAAATCTTGTGCGGAAGTCCCCTATGTAACTTTCAAATCATAATGATGTGCCTCAAAATGATAAAAAATCTTAATATCTAAATAAAATGTTATTTTGGGTATAAGTTTGTATAATACATTCACAAATAGTTTATATTTGTCTTAATAAATTACCAGTTTCTAAATATTAAGCTGAGTGAAAACTGCAGTTGAGTACGATATTGTAGGTGGTTCCAGTGTGCATTGTTTTTGTTCCTCTGCCTGCTTTTTTTTGGCAATTACCGCTCCAGGTGAGGTCAAACCCAGCATGCCGGCGGGTCATGACCATGTAGCAAACCGTCGTCAATTATTTAGCTTCTGTTTGTTGAAGTGTTCCTCCCATGAGCCCTGAAACGGTTTTCCCTCATTAAAGATTCACAACACATAGCACGCCACATTCTTAATCACCTCTAGGTGCCCTTTGGTTTCACTGTTTATGCTTTCCAAAGAACAGAACCGCAATTTAGGAATCGCTCCATATCGCCTAATTGTAATGAGCATCTGCATCAAACTGCTGTTTTATATCAATCAGTATGAGAGCTTCCTCTTTAGTGTTTTCTCAGAGTACGCTGTACGAATAAAACCCAGATCTTTAAACAAAAGCATTTTTAGCCGCTGTTCCATAATAGCCAGATTAGTTGATCTCCACAGCTTCTCCAAAGTTATCAGGGGCCTTTTGGATTCTTCTCAGATGAATGCTCTCCTTTCCCAGGCTGGCAGTTTAATTCAGTTATCCCACAGTTAACCCATATGGATAAAACATAGCATATTGTTTCATAACCTAACCCTGTTTTGTTTACTAATGTTCTCTAAACAAGGGCTTTAAAGAACAACTACATTTATAGAGATTTATTGATGTACAGAATGACTCTTCCAGAGTTACTATAAAGATAAGGATAAAGCTGTCTAAAAAGATATGTACAGTATGCAATATTTATTATATGTGACAGGACAACATGCGGGAAAGTTCAAGATTACATTTAAAAGCAGCTCTGCATAAACTATCACTGATTAAAATACAAATTCCTCTTCGCAAAACAACAAACACATTTGTTCACATCTGCATAAAACATAGATGGCTATCACCCACCGGTTCTTCTTCCTTATTCAGAGACTAGCTGTCCTTGCCCGTGGTGGGTGGCACGACCCTGCCAGAAACGACAATCCATCACTACAATGCAAGGTGGAAAGGACATTAAAGGGAACAAGCATCCCAGTCACTTTTTGCCCTGGGCTCTTTCTCTTATACAATGAGATTTTGGTTGTTCGTAATGTTCCCTGTGTGTGTGTGTGTGTGTGTGTGTGTGTGTGTGTGTGTGTGTGTGTGTGTGTGTGTGTGTGTGTGTGTGTGTGTTTGAGCTGCGTGAAGCTTAGAGGTTTCCCTGTGGACACTGACAATGGCTTCCCTTAGTGTAAATGACTAACGTTTTTTTCACTATGGGACGCTTCAGTGGAGCGTGCACACAGACGTGCACAAAACACATTATGCCTTTCCATCTTCACAAGGACTTGCACTGACTTCCATTCATTTTTGCAGTTATTTCTGTCACCTAACTTTAACCGTAACAACACTTAACCACTAGTACATGCCAACCTTTAAACCTAACTCAGTTTGCAGTGTAGTCAACCTCCTCACCCATAACCTGGAAATGTAACGCCTGCTTATAGGTCAAGCCTTTAGGCCATATAAGCAGCGGTGGGTCCTCTCGATATAGTATTTGCCGGAGAAATGGGCCTTACAAGGTGAGATAAGCTAAAACAAACACACAGACACACACATACAGGGAAGCTCTAGCGCAAACAGGATCTGGTTTATGTAAAGTGTAATGAGTGGGCAGAGCAGAAATGAGTGAGCGCAGCCATTCAAGGAGCCACTTTGGATGTTGTTCTTCAGCCTGTCTGATTTTTTTCTTGCAACACCTACACACTCCACAACACACTTGCTCCTCATTTGTCAGTCGTATCCAACATCTGCAGCGTGACTGTCTCTCTGGTAGACTTATTTTGTGTTCGGTCATAGATCCAGACCAGGATGGGTGGAACTATTTTTAACCTAGTTTCAAAAATGATCTGCTTCCAGAAATAATAATTTGGACAATCTTATTTTTTTCAAGTGCTATTATTTGTCGATAACATGTTTATTTCTCTGGCATAACAGTATTAATACATTGAATGCTTAACTACTGTTCATAAATTATTTTTATTGGTATTTCATTGAATATTATTGATTGTTTTATTATTTTACATTCACAACAACATTTAGCATCCTCTGTCTTATTCAGTTTAACTACCCGTGTCATCAGGCATGATGTAGGCTCACAAGCTGCTATTTTAAATTTAAATATCACACTGTAGATGATGCCCATGAGCTAATTTTGCGGTCTATTCAATGAAAAATGATGCAGAGGTTTGTGCAAGAGTAAAGTAGCAGAACATGTTGCGGATCCTCCTTCTACCCCAGCCCACTCTAAATCTTAGATTTTTTTATGCGTTAGATTTAACCTGCATTAAGTTTTTTTCTTACCCTCCTGCTCCATGTTGTTTTAGCTATAAGTATATGCAGTGTTTGAATGGTAATTGGGCTGCAGTCAAAGAGCACAACGGTTGCAGATTACCTACTTTACCATCGGTGCTTAAGAGTTGAAAAAGGACCCACGTTTGCTTTAGCTTTGGAGAGTGAGAGCACCTGCCAAAATCATGGTTGTTTACCACTTTACATGCTAAAACAGGTATTGAATTTTTAAAGATGCCTTGAATTATGTAGAATTAACATTGTAAATGAATTACAACTGGAAACACCAGCCAAAGTAAATTAAATAAACAACATTCAGGTCTTGTTTTAACATAAATCTGTTTACATGGTTAAATTAGCAATACATAACAGTGGGAACTATCCCATTATGTCAGCTTCTTTCTTTCTCTTGTTAGCAGTCTTAAGTTGCTTAATCAAACCCTTTGTTTGATAAAATTGGTATTCCTTATTGAATATTTCTAATTTTTCTAATTTTATTGCACTTACATTTTGTTTATTTTCAATGATTACCTGATTTTCTTCTATATTGTAATTGGTTTCATGCCGATGAATAAAAATACCATGAAATTTAAAACAAAAATATATGAAACAGTATAAATCATTTATCACATGGTGATTTTTAGGATTTACGTGTGATGCCAAGTTTAGTGTAGTTTTAGGTTTTTATTCATTTACTCAAACCTACTATAGCCATTTCTTGATGTATTCGGAATAGAAAAAGGGTTTGGCTGGAAAATGTGACATCTGGTTTGATACATATTTCATACATATAGTCTAAAGCGAAAATATAGAAGTAGTAAGAAGTGACATTCCTTCAGTACAAAATATGAATCCCTGTTTTAATCTTTATAGAGGAATACAAGTAAGCCAGGTGAACATTACATAGTTGTTTATTCACATTACTGACATAGATGTCTTTCTGTGTGTCTGTTGTCTGGCCTTCCCTCTGCATCTGTGCAGGATTGTGGGAGAGCTTGTCCATTTCCAGCAATCATTCAGCTAGAGCTGGGCTAGACCCTGTGTGTTGATCACCAGTTCATCTTAAGGCAACATAAAGTCACACAGGACAAACATTAATATGCACACGTTCTACACAACTAAGCTGATGTAAAATGATGTTTCCTGAGACTGGAGTACCTGAGGTGAATCCAGGCATCCACAACATACAATGTAAATTAATAAAGCTTCTTGCATTATTCAATTGCAAGAAGCTTTGTAACGTTGTAAGATTTCGAAGTAGTGTATGCTGGCATAAGATATGTTTTAAAATATATTTCTCTGCAATTACTACTCCTTTTACACATATCTTTATACGCACATTACATACATTATAATGTTGTGATCATCAAAGTAAAACAGTTATAGAATATCAGGTACCAGTTCCAGTCTCACAAACAGAGAAATCAAACACATAACATCAGTAGCCCATATGTTTGCATCATCAGCCCAAATATGTCACACATTTATTTCTTCTTTGACGGATCAAGAAAGAAAAATACATAAGCCTCTTTATTACAAAAGCTTATTTTATGAACATTTAACAGCATCACACTCCCAGCTGTTTTTGTCAGCTCCAGACTAAACAATCCCCACTGCTGATGCGATGCAATCAAACAGATGTGTACTAAATATTTTATTGGGACTTTTAGGCGGTGGTGGTTTATTCATACTCATTAACATTTAGAAAAGGTCTGACATGAATTTGAGATATTCACTAGAATTTTAATACCCCCTTTCTATGTTTGTGCTTTTTAAATGTCAGTTATGAATGAATTATTTTCATGCTTTATCTTGGTATGTAAATATTTGAGCCACAGTCCAGTGTGTGTAGGATGGAAAAAAGAAACATGTATTTTCTTAGAATTTCAATGCTCCAGGTGGAATTAGGTTTGTACAGCTTGACAAGAACCAGACAAGTGTAATCTGTAGTCTCAAAAAGAGCAAGTAAGGGCAGGACAAGAGGAAGACTTTATCTTTAATTTTCACCCACACTCTGTCTTTCACTTTCAACACACTGAAGTCTCATTGTCTGTAACACTTGGTGCTCAAGCAGAGAACTCCAACACAATTTGCTGCAAACAGACAGACTTATAGTTACATTTTACAGATCACCCTAATCTATCACACTGATCTTTACATTTTTGAACAAATGTAAAAAAAAAACAACAACCAAAAAGTAAAAATAAAAAAAGTTGGATTCAGACATGCTAAATAAATAGAACACAAGGCATATAGCTTGTGCAATATTATCTATCTTTACAAAAAAATAAATAAATAAATAAATAAATAAATATATATATATATATATATATATATATACATTTTTTTATCCATCTTCAGCATTCAAAATACTAATTTAATCTAAAAAATTAAATAAATCCCCCACAAAGCTTTTGGGGTTGTTTTAAAGAAGCGTTATGGCAGATTCTTCCTCCCTGCAGTTGTTAGACTTTATAACCATCACTGCTCCCAGGCAACCAAATAAGTGTTTACATCCCTGCTGGTTATTTCCACCTCAAAGCTGCACAGTATTTATACCTGATATTTTTGCACTTTCTGTACTTGCTTTTTCTCTCTGACTGCTGCTGTTACAGCGAAGGATATCTATATTCTATTCTTCCAATTCTGTACTATTTTATTTTTAAGTAAAGCTCCTAAACATATACAAACTTTCTTTTGTGTGTGTTTATGCTTTCTTTGGAGGTAACCTAACTTAAATAAATAAGAAAAACCTTAATTTTAGCACATATTACTTTACATCATCCTTTGCTGTGAGGTTTTGCTCAAGGAATTGTTTGCAAAGGTTCTGGGCTATTACTACCTAAACTCAAGTTTTTTGTTTTTAAATAAATATATTCGCAACAGCCTTTTTTTGTTCATGCAGTTGATAATGTGTAGAAATTTACTGGAAAAAAAATGTCATGAGGCGGTCAGGTATTCCGAGCCCACTTTACTGTCTCATGTATAGGTGTAAGGTAAAAACTAGGTCTGGGTTCACGTACAACATAGTCCGTATCTGAAAAAAAAATCATAGCAATTGTAGAAGCTCAAGTAAATAAGAAAACAAATCCAAGTTTGCAGTGAGTGTATCAACTTTATATTTAACTGTAGCATTGATCACTTCATGCAATACAGTTGTTCTGATAGTATATGCAACACGAGTAACTGTTGCCAGGCAATGCAAAAAAGTCTAAGCTAATCTTCTACGAGGCTGATGTCACTGAATGTGCATCTTGAATGCACTGATGATATCTTTGCTTTCTTTTTTCTCTGTCTATTGTGATAATTTTTGTATCATGTTACTGGGAGAAAAGATGCAAATGTGGTCTCAAAGCCTACCAGGCAGATGCATTGACGGGCAGGAAATTACATGCAAGTGAGAAATAAAGAAATGTCTGAAATACCACCATTACTAGGCAACATAGGAGCTAGGAGCAATTGAACATAATCTCTGCAGAGGATGAGTGATGATCCAAACATTTAGGAGAGGTCAGCAGACAGATGCAGAAACCCTCCCGAATGATGCTTGACAGCTGCATCACAGCTTGTTTTGAAAAACACAAGATTAGGAGAATGACAAAGGGAAGGTGAAATGAAATGGAGCATTTAGGATTAGTATCAAAGCAATAACCAGCTCACCAGGCATCAATGCGTGGGTAATCATTACAACCCCCAATATATATCTTGTTAGATGGATTTTAGCTCAAATGAATGTTATTCAAAGTTTATTATTTTTAGTGTAATTTAAGGTCTTATTTTATCAGCTTTGCCATGGATAAAAACTTACTAAAGCCAGTTTAGTTGTTCCATTTACCTAAAATATATATTATATAAATAACCCTGTGGTTTCCTTGAAAATATATATTATATAAATTACTCTGTGGTTTCCTTGAAAAGTATGTTTTCCTTTTTATTAGTATTCAATGTCAGTACATTAGTATAACCAAGATAAAAGCTGAATCCCTTTCCTCTGATCAGATATCCCTTAGTCAATACCTTAAGGATATAAAGAGTAGCAGTTATAATATTGAGCTGTGCATTGGGAACTAATAGAGACAAGATGATATATTAACGACTGACACAAGCAACACTTTTTTACACAAACAAATGCAGCCATGGTCTTATAATGGAGCCCAACCGCTCATTTTACATGCAACATTTTGTTTTGTAAAGATGATTCCCATAATGTCTAATATAATCAGAATATTAAAAGTATACTTTATGATACATCTTAAAATATTTTTTGTCAAAATAAATATATTGTTGCATGTAAAGGGACATGCAAAACCATGAATTTCACTTACCTTTTCCCACT
>JAVLVB010000724.1:1033309-1061901 GCA_032876305.1 Orestias chungarensis
AAAAACCTGTTAGAAACATTAAAAGACACAAGACAATGTTGTGCCAATTGGCTCAGTGCTAACACAGAACCACCAACTCCTGTTCTTCTGAAACTATTTGGGTTTGATTTCCCATCCAAGGCCAGTATAATAGAGTAAGAGCATGATAAAAGACTTTTGATCAAAACATAACCATAAGTTACAATAGTATAGTCAAAATGTACAAAACTGAGGCAAAAGGCCATTCATCTATTCTGAGAGAAATGGTTTGAAGAAAAGAATGGATATAAATGCAAGCATTTAGATGTGCAAAGCAAATCCAATCCAAACACACACACACACAAAATGGGAAGCATTACGTTATTTTTTCTACCACTTCGCATTAATGCACTACATTGCTTTGATTCGGATTGATTAAGTAAATGGAAGTTTGTTGTTATAATATTATGACATTTCCAAAACTTCCCAGTGGTATAAATACTTTTTCGTACAACTTGTTCAGAGTGAATTTTCTTGGTCTTTCAGTGAATATACGTAAGAGAGACCATACGTACATTAAGTATGGTTCTAAATGGGATGGTTGTAACACCATCATTTCCACCTATCGGGGACAGAGGATTCATGCAGATTTTTTTATATTTACCTTATTTGTCCGAGTAAATAAAATCCCGACTTACCTTTAATCAAATGATTTTTTTGCTGGATAAACATCCATTTAAAAAAAATATTTGCTTCTTTCTTCTCTTCGTAACAACTCTCTTCTAAACATGTGTTACGACACAAATTTTAACGTAAGAGCTATATTACTGTGATACACTTTAGGTCTTGGATATTCTTGCAGGGTTTTTCAAAAATGAAATTACCTTTCAAAGCCTTTCATTAAAGATTTTTAGCAACATTATTCGATTTGTTATTTGGCAAATATGACTTGGAATAATTAGTGGGTTTTAATTCGTCACATTTTTAAAATTGTATTTGCTTTCAATTTTTATTTTTATAAGGTCCAAAGCCCAGAGTTTGTCTAGCAGTGCATAGAAATCCCGAGTCTATATCATTCAACTGTTTGTTTTTTTGGTGTGCACTGCTTAGATCAGACAGTCGTGTTCACATTCCAGAGTTTGGTTCTATTTACTGTTTAAAGTGGGCAAAAAAAAAAAAAGTTAAAAATACTGGGTTAAACGTGATGTAGTAAATATTAGGGCAAAGCTATATATTAACACAAAAACGTTTTGCAGCTGTGGGAATTTTTTGTGATATTTTCTAACTTTGGACATTTGTTACGATGCCGTATCATAGCAACACAGTGGTTCACAAATTTGCCCAGCAAAATAGTGTCACAAAAGTTTCAAATAGTTAGGCTTTTGGCAGGTGTTGTGGATCAAGAGCAGAAACAATTGGGACAGTAAGAGGATGAAATTCAAATCACTGACCTTTAATTTTAAGATTACCAGCTATCAAGTTGGATGCTGTGTATCCTCTAAGAGACTAGTATTCAAAGAAAGATGTTTTTTTAAATAGAATAAAGAACATTATAGACAACCCTAACCATCCTCTTCATCAACAACAAATTCTTCAGTCAGAGGCTTGCAGTTATACAGACCAATGTAGGACAACATTCCTGCCCAACACCAACTTTTTCTTACCTAGATGTGTAAATCCTTCAAGGTTGCTACAATGTGATTCAATGTTTGTTGTTTTTATCAAAGAGAAATTGGGATTTATAATTTAGTCGTTGTTGAATTTGTTTAAAGCCCGGGTAATTAAAAGTAGACTGCTTAAGTTGTTTTTGATATACTCCCCCAGGAAAAAGTTTTAACAGCTCTAGGAATGATCTTCACAACAAAGCTCTTAATCACAAAGGGATAGAGATGTTTCTAATGGGAATGTCCAAACGACAGAGAAACGATAGAAAATAAATAATTATTTGAAACTCTTCTGTGATGTATTACTCGGCCTTTTTGTTTTCTGTGAATTAAGAAGAAATATGTCTGTGAGGATTATGTTATACAGTTTGCCTTTTATAATGAGCATATAGGAGTTACTGCACATGCTGTTAGTTGGCAGTTCACCTTGGGTTTATGTGGATGTTATTACTTAGCTGTTGACATCCATATACAGATAGAGGCATGTGCTGGGAGAATCAAACACATATTTTTATGTTTAATAGGAAACCCGGCGGTGGGTCAAGCTCAGTAAGCTTGTTTTATGATAATCCTTAAATCCCCAGAGACTATTGCAAATACTAGAATTTATCGAATTATTGTATGTTTTGACCTCATGCTGTATATAATGACTTTGTCATGTGTTTTTACAGGACACTCTTTCATTTCTTTCAACTTTTCAATAATGTGGTTTTATTGTTTAGTCCTTTGTTTTTAATAGGATATATTATTTATTTAGATTACTGCATACATGGTTTGCCTTTTGTATTTTGAAACATTGCATATGAATTGGCCAACAGGGCTATTTGCTGTTTAAAAGCCAACCGATTAAGTTTTTCATGTATTTTACAATATCCTTAAATTCACAGTCTGACAATCCAGAGCAAGAACATATATTATTTATTGTTGTCTCACAGATGGGAGAGCAACTCACCTATAGGTATTAAGACTTTTTGTATGGTTTGAACCACTTAAAAGCAGCTTTTTAAAAAAGTTTTAGTTTTACCACTATAATTGTAAAATGATTAACCTATATACCTAATTCTGTGGGGATTGTTGTGCTCTTAAATAAATGTCACTTGTGTTTCTGTTTTATTTGAGTCTGATATGATTATTTGTTCCAATCAAAGTGTTTGAATGACAGTTTAAAGCAAACTGAGCTGAATGAAATTGATCTCACCATCTTTTATTTTTGTCTCTTTTTTTCTGTTCTTTCCCTCTTTCCTATCTTTACATTTTTGTTTTCTCCATCATATTCATCAATCATTTCTCTCAGGTCCCAGACCCAGTGATTGCACTCAGGACGACAACAGAGGGAAGGAGAAAGCAGGGCCATGGGGGTTTGCCTAATTCAAGATGTATGTTGGCTTCTGCCTTTCCTCTTCTTGCTGCTCATGATCACAGTGTCATCCACCCAAAGTCAAGGATGTCCCCTGCGTTGTGACTGCATTGCCAAGCTTAAGACTGTGTCCTGTTTTGGTAAACGTCTGTCTTCACTGCCAGATGGAATTCCCCCTGACACCAAGGTCTTGGACCTAAGTGGGAATAAACTTCGTTGGATAGAACAGGATGATCTACTTCCATATCAACGCCTGGAGAAACTAGAACTAAGTGATAACATGATCAGCGTCTTGGAGCCAAATGCGTTTTCAAGTCTTCAAAACTTGCAGTCACTTTCACTGAGGGGTAACCAGTTAAAACTCGTCCCCATGGGGGCTTTCTCACGTCTCTCCAACCTCACTTCGTTAGATTTAAGTGGAAATAAGATTGTAATTATTTTGGACTACACTTTCCAAGACTTAAGGAATTTGAAGAACCTGGAGGTTGGTGACAATGATCTGGTTTACATATCTAATAAGGCTTTTATGGGTTTAGTGGGACTCAAGGCGTTGACAATTGAGAGATGCAACCTGACGTCAGTGTCCAGCCAATCGTTATCTTATCTGCACAACCTAGTAACTCTGCGACTCCGGTATCTTAGCATCTCCTCATTAGATGACCAGAACTTTCGAAATCTTGTGAACCTGAGGGCCCTGGAGATTGATCACTGGCCCTTTTTGGAATACATATCCCCTCATAGCCTGCAGGGTCTTAATTTGTCTTGGCTATCCATTACTCACACCAATATCACCTCTGTGCCCACCTCTGCCCTTCGTAGTCTGGCCCACCTTATCAGCCTCAACCTCTCCTACAACCCAATCACTGTGTTAGAGTCCTGGGGTCTGCGAGATCTCATTAGGCTGAAGGAGCTACATCTTGTCAACACTAACCTGGCCGTAGTACAACCGTACGCACTTGGTGGTCTGAGGCAAATCCGTCTTCTTAATTTTTCAATCAACAGCTTAGTGACCCTTGAAGATGGAGCCTTTCAGTCAGTCAACACTCTGGAGACGCTGCGTTTGGATAGAAACCCTCTTGCCTGCGATTGCCGCCTGCTCTGGATCCTTCAGCGTAGGAAGACACTTAATTTTGATGGGTCCTCTCCTGTGTGTATGACCCCTGTTGAAGTCCAAGGTCGGGCTCTCAGCGCTTTCTCTGACTCTGCTCTCTTTGACCACTTTACCTGCCAGAAACCTAAAATTCGTAACAGGAAACTGCAACAGATATCTGCCCGTGAAGGGCAAGTAGTTTCATTTATCTGCAGAGCAGATGGTGAGCCAACACCCATGACATTCTGGATTTCTCCTCAGCGCCGTCGCATTACAACAAAGAGTAGCGGGCGACTGACTGTCTTACCAGAGGGCACTCTAGAAATACGTTACGCCCAGGTAATGGATAGTGGAACTTACATCTGCATCGCTAGCAATGCAGGTGGAAATGACACCTACTTTGCTACGCTCACAGTGAGTGGGCAGCCTCTGGATGCAGCACTTATGGGCAACCGCACCTATTATGCCGGAGACCTTAACGACACTAATCTGAATGACACCAGGGTGTTCTTGAAGTTCACCCTAGACCTCAAGACCATTCTCATTTCTACAGCTATGGGCTGTATCATGTTTCTGGGAGTGGTCTTGTTTTGCTTCATCCTACTGTTTGTGTGGAGTCGAGGGAGAGGACAGCACAAGAACAACTTCTCGGTTGAATATTCTTTCAGAAAAGTGGACGGACCAGCAGCAAGTGGAGCACAGGGCGGGGCACGGAAGTTCAACATGAAAATGATTTGATTCTGCACAACTGCTGTTGTTTTTCACTTTTCCACAACAGACTAAGACTCGAATATTACAACAAATGAACTTATGTTAAAACAATTATCCATGGGACATTTTACTACGGCAAAATTTTTAAAACTGGTGTATGCATGTGAAATGTCAACCTACAGTATGATGCTTTGATACATTTCTACTGTTGTTTGTTCTATTCATATAATTGTGCATATAAATTAAGTTAATGAAAGGTAATTCTCAAAACTTTGAATAGACTGTTAAAAGAGTAAACGAAAATACCCCTTCCTTATCCCACCACACATTCACCTTGTTTTTAAGGATTTTTATGGTTGTTGTGGTATTTATTCATTAGTAGCTGGACAAGAAGAAAGGCTGAGAAAGAACGGAGAAGCCATATAGCAAACTGCCCCAGGGTAAGAAATCCATCTGGGACCAGGCCTCCATACATGTTGTGCACATTTTACCGCTGAACTATGTGGCGTTACCGTCTTTAAGCTTTATAAAAGCCATGCCAATGCATTCTTCTTTTCAGAAAGGAACCGTGGCATCCTCACCTTTGAAGGACTTCACTTCTCTGCTTCATTTGAGGTGACAGATAAAAAAACGTACTTAACAAGGTGGTGCTCAGTAATTGCCAAGGATTTGCCAATATACGTGTATTTATATATAGATAGTTACAGCGATTGGATGCAGATTTAGAGTTACATATAGTTAAAAAGCCTCTGCTTTTGAGGAAACTTTATAAACAGATTTCTAACTTACTCTTAGTACCAGTCTCTGGATCACTGCCAGTTTGATCACCAAACACCATGGCCACATGGTGAAGGTAAGTCCGTTAGAAAATTTTTTTAACTAAAAAGGAGAAAGGATGTAAATTTTCGTTGAGCTCTGAAGGATGGTCAAAGAGCCTTTGCTCTGTTTGCTCTACCCTTTTAAAATTTAGAAGACTGTTGTACTGGTAAGTACTAAAAGGAGGGGTAAATCTTTTTCTTAAAAATGGTATTTTCCCTAATTGATTTAATTTGCTCAAATTAGTCAGAGTTTTTTCTAGATCAGAGTGAAAATGTGCTGCTGCAAGGGGAGATAATATTAAGATTATTTTATTCTTTATCAACATTACCCAGAAACATGTCAGGCCCAGTAAAAACACAAAACCAATTTCTACCCGTTACAATTATGATGTGCAAAGCAAACTGGAAGTCAACAAATAGTATTAAGCTACAATTGGACCCAGATTAATATGTGTGCTGACAAATCATGTTTTGTCATAATTTCAAAGCCACATTTTTCATTTTTGGTTTTGATAAATCTGTAGGGGAGTCTTACCCTCTTGGTCAAAATTGGAAAAATCTTTAAAAGTGAATGAATGTACAGACATTGCTTCTTACTCTGACTGATTTGTATTTCTTAAACGAAGAGACATGGGTGTGCATTGATCACCAAAACTGTATAGACAGAATGATGGGATGTAATATATATTTTGTAATTACTGATTTTGAAATCAATGTGACTATTTATATTACTGTTGAATGATTAATCTACTCTGCTGTTATTAAACTGCTCAAGTATTCTTCTGTAATCTCTGAATTTCAGTGCATCTGTGAACAAAACTGTATTATATGTTTGTCATGTAAATGTGGCTGCTGTCGCTAAGTAATCATAAAAGACATTCAATGAGCTGCGGGTTTCAGTTCAGTTGCCTATGTTTGTCTTTGTGTGGAGGTGAGGATTTTTCACTGAACACAGGGTAAACCACCTCTTTAGAGATGTTCACAAGAGATGCTAATGTATTACATACCTTGTGCAGGGGACATTAGGAGACCAAGGCAGAGATAAGGCAAACTTTACACCTGAACCAATTTATGCCAGATGCACAATGTAATGTCTTCATGGAGAGGGAATACAGGAAGAGTTTAATACACTATATGAATATATAGACATATAATGTAATAATTAAGGTAGCTGATGATTCCACTGCAACAGCGTTGTTTGTTCTGCTCTTCAAATGTCCAATAGCATTGCTCTGCTGCCCTCTGTTGACAGGAAATAGGTATGGGTCACTAAATGACCTGTGGACTTAATTTACTCTACTTTCTCTGGAAGAAATGGAAGATTGCTGATCTGCATTTAGGGCTACTTAGTTCAACATTCCCTTGCAAAAAAAAATCCCTGCCTTTGAGTTAGTCTTGAAGATTGAAATGGAATTATAATTGTTTCCAGTTTTATTCTAGAAGGGTTAAACATTTTAGTCCTTTTCCAGGTGATTTCTTGTCATTTTATTTAATAGATGGGTCATTTCAACATGCTTATACGGATGTTTTATGAAAAATAAAACACTTAAAGCATAGATGAAATTCATTATTAAATTCAATTATTGTCCTATTTTATATTTTGAATAGGGGTGCATAACGGTCACATAATTTATAATAAACCTGATCCCAATGTTGTTGTTTGAGTTGTACAAATACAGGACATTAAAGAAAACTTTGGCATAAGTGAGGACTCTGCGAGGTCTAGAGAGATTGTGACAGGAGAAATTATTAAAGATTTAGTTCTCTGTATACTCCAATTTGATGAAATGTTAAAAGGAGTAAACAAAGTGCTATACGTTTGGAAAAACGTGGGGTGTACAAAGTATTGACAGTAGCGTACTAATCACTTCTTTCAACAGAATTTTCATTAACTAAAGCTCGTATTTTAAATATATAAAATATAAAATGTAAATTTTATCTATTCTGCAAAGTTTTTTTGGAGCAAACATGTGAATAAATGTTTAAGCTGCGCTTCCTACTTTAAATAGTTTGCATTAATGAACTAAACAGCTGCCCGTCAGCGCTGATTACTGACGATATGTTTGAAATAATATACATTTTTGTACCCTGGAACAATTACACGGTCCTCTTACTTTTTTGATTACCCTTAACACCTCAGCACTGCATGCTTCAAGGATTAACTAAATTCCTAGTAAAGGCTGCTAATAACTAGAAAAATTAACCACAGTTAGTTTTAGAATGCATGGGAAGCGTCAGCAGGAAGTTACTGAGCCTGACATTGTTTTCTTCTCAGTAAGGCAGTAGTGCTCGAGGCTACTGCTTACCAGGGTGAAGTACCTTTAGAAAAGTTACGTCCAACTCACAAATAGCTCTCTTGTACATATAATAGGAAATGGATTATATGATGTGATTCAGAGATAACGTAACAACCTTCCATGATAAATGTTTAATGTGTCAATGGCATCATTGTCCTGCTAAAATATCTAACTGTAATTAGGTTTCAATTGTGGTTTCAATTATCATCCAATATTAATAAGGGTAAGATTTTGTCTGTTACTCTTAGCAAGCAGTGGTTTCTAAAGGTTTATTACAATGAGATACAGGTCTTACCTTCCACTTGGCTCAAGGCTTTCGATTTAATAATTTTCAGTTTTTGCAAGATTTACTGGTATGTTTAGGACTATCATCTTGTGGCAGGATCCAGCTCTGTTTCATAATATCCTCAGGAAATCTCTGAAATACAGTAGAATACAGGTGAGATTATGGCCAGATTATGCTGCAACAAAGTACGCAGAAACATGAGACTCCCACCTCTATGCTTCGCAGTTTGGTTTATGACGAACATGGTCTTTGCTCGGTTGCTTAAATAATTTCGTTTTGTCTCGCATCCAAATAGCAATTTTACAGAAGTCTTTGAGGTCGAACACCTAGTCTGATCTTCAATTTTCTCTTAGATAAGCAGGATTTTCCCCAAGCACACTTCAAATGAATTTTAAACTTTAAAATCTCTTTCAAAAATTTTACTTGAATCCTCTATAAACCTCTTGGCAGACTCAAGCTTCTACAATTCACGTACCTAATGCCTATAAGACAAAACTTTAAAATGAACTACGGTGGCCATCTTCTTTGCATCACACAGGAGCAAACTACATTAAATACTGATTTTGATATCAATTGCAACTAATATCATAGGCCTCTGCAAATTTAGCAGGGATGCACTGATATAAATATTTATTCCTATATCAGTATTCCATATTATTATTCCTATCATGATTAATAACCAATATTTAGCAATATTATATACATTTTCCTACCTTTTTGACTCTGTGAAACTATACCATGCCACCAACATTACATCTCAGCTTCAGTTAAATGTGTTCACAATCCTGGATTGCCTCACTTCCACTCTTACATGACAAGATACCTCATGGCCAACTCCCACCCCCTCCTTAAACACATACAAAAATAGCAACAACGAAAATAAACATTAGTTGTAAATATTGGCCCCAGTTTTACATTATTTGAAAGATATTGATGTAGTGAAAAATGACTTACATCCGCTTATACCGAAGGTGATGCCGATTGTTATTATTATTTACTACATCTGACAAAATTTCTGAACTTGTACATGTACTTTAAAGCTGTTGGGCAGTTTGCAAACTGGTAGAGTTACTTCTTACATAATCATCAAACTCTGTAAAAAATACTTCAGATGTCTTCATGAAAACCAAACCTAATACTGTAACGACTAGGGCGAAAAACAAGTTAAAAAAAGGTTTTACTATGAATGTTTTACCAGGCTTCTCTCAAAAATGTCCCAAATGCAGAATGTGGTACGTCTAAAGTTTCCAACTTACATCCCAAAATACTTAAATATTATGATGCGTTTTTCTCTAAAAATACAAATTTAGGTAATATTTTAAGATCCTTTTGCCGCTTTTGCTAACGTGCTGTACCTTCATCTACGAGTGAACATGACAAAGTCGACTTCCGCTAAGCGAGAAAATCTTGTTTGCCTTTTGCACAAACGCAATTGTAAGATAGCACGGAGGAAAATCATTGTCACTGCTTTTTAAATAAACATAGATACTTTCAGTCTAAATAAAGAGCCACCAAGAGACAGAGCTTGAGATGACCCTTCCTCTTCAGGACACACTGAGGTCCAACTGAAGTGGGGAAAAAGTGTGTCACGGACAGCAAACGCCTGCACTGGGGGGGGGTAGGGGCACTGACACGTGGACCACTCTGCCGTTTGCTGCTTCAACGCTCCCCACACTTATGTCCACGAAAATGGCAACATATGACTCACGGATGAAATGTCCTCACCTCAGTGGAGTGCGCGCAAATGGTTTTCACACCTTTGATATCGCAAATATCAGTCTGAGTTTTTGATGCATCTTTTGCTTCGTCTTGTTACTGTAATTAAGCATTCACATTAGTATTTTTGCACAGAGAATGAAGAGGTGCAAGGTTTTTTTTTTGTTTTGTTTTTTGACATTTATATCTTTATACCAATAACGCATAAATGGGAGCATTTGATATGATAGTCAAGTCTACTGTAATGTTTCTTACCAGCAGATGTATTGGGAAAGATTGTTTGTTTTTTTACACCTGCTTTCCATTGTTAGCAAAAGGAAAATTACCAAAACTTAACCCTAAAATAAATTTTCAGCAGGTGACTTGGAAATGGCGAAATCATGACAGCGTTTCAATTCCACTGTACTGGGCTGTGCCAATCAAAGCATGACTCATGTTTTCATTTATTTCTCAGAAACACCTTTCATAATTAAAACAAATATATATGTATATGATTCACTACTGAAAGTTATTTTTATACTTTCAAGATGTTTGTTTAACATACTAAAACCATATCACCCAGATTTACTTTTACATGGGGAGGAAGTTTAGGAGCAACATTGCTCAAGATGATTTCACTGAAAATGTTCATTTTGTTTTTTTCTTGTATATATTTAGACATTTATTTTACTTATTATGTGACTTGAGTGCTTGTGAAACTCCCCCTATGTTTGTATGTGTTGTCTGCGGCCAGCTTGTAGAGAAGGAAGGGGGGAGGGTCTTTGAAGAGGAATTAACACTTTTTGCAGCAACTTTTCAGTTCACAGTCATGGGGAAAAGGTGTCACCACCAAGGCTTTCAGTACTGGCATTCGTGTGAAATTACATCACTGATCAAATTAGTCTCCCGATTGAGATCGAACCCCTATGCTCGAAATGGGGTAAGAGTGGCAAACTGTGCAGCATGCTTTTTTCCATTTTTTTTTTCAAAGTGCCTCTGTCATTCGTTTGTAAGAGGAAATGATGTCAGAATGCACTTTGAAACACAGATACTAAACTTCTGCTTCACCAGAGCTATTTTTGGTGCTAGGCTGGGAACATTGATTGGGTGAACGAGATGATATAACATGGTGCGTGCACATGTATCTGTGTGTGTATGTTTGTGTGTGCGCAAAGTGATTACACATATCGTGTTACCATGGTGTTGAAATGCGGTGGCCTAAATGGGATTGTTGTGGTTAGCAGTTGCAGAAAGAGAAAAAAAAAAACCTGCAGAGCATGTGTGAGCTACTTTCTGTCTGCTTGCATTTAGGTTAATTACGTGCAAATATTTTACCTATACGCAGAATTTCAATAGAAATAGGTAATTTATTACGGAACTTTTTAACATATTATAAGATTTGTTAAAAACAAGGTTCATGTGTGTCTATAAGTATATCTTTATGTTCTAATTTCAATTGTTGTTGCTCAGTTAACATTTTCAAGTCCAGCATTACATCAGTTATAACCCCTTTGCACAGTTACTCAGGTTTGCCATAGTTTTATTTTGACTAAACAGTGGCAGGGTCAAGATGACTCAAGTCTCATGTAATTCTTTTCTGATTAACAGATAGTCAAGTTCTGTTTTCTCAACAACAACGCAAAGATAACATTTGTAAACTTCAGTATTAAATAAAATAGATTAGACAAATTTGTGTCTGGACTTCATCCAGGGTCATTATGACACATAAGAATGTTTTTTTTAAGTAATTTTCTGTAGGTTCTGCTGGATTCTCTTGAAGGATAGTCTTAGATCTACAGCTAATATCTTCATCTTTCATGCCTGCTGAATAAAACTTCCCCTCAGCATAATGGGCCATTGCTTTGTTTCAACATAGAATGGTGCGTTCAATGTATTACTTTTCTGTCACAGAAGTCTGGACTTGGACTGAACCATTCTAACAAATAAATAGGATTTGATGTTCACCAATGCTTATTTTCTCTCTTTTACTGCCTCAAATTTCTTTAAGGATTAAAATGTATTTAGCTCCATTCAACTTCCCATCATGTTTTTTTTAGCTTTTATGACTAATAAGGAGAAGTATCTTCAGAAGATACTTTGTTCAGAGTATTAAGCAACAGATAGCTTTTGGCATGTAAGCCAAGACAACACCGAACCCCTTCTTCCATATGTTTTCTTCGTCCACTGCACGGCTTTTGGCAATTTGCAAACAGGCCTGGGGTTTAGTTTCCTTTGAGCAACAACTTTCTTCTTAGTGCTCTTCTATAAAAGCCAGTATTGTGTACATTTAAAGTAAGAATGTATTGTTTCTGATTACAATATGTCAAACCATCAAAATGTGTGAAACTATTAATATGAGTTGTTTTATGAACCATTCATTTTGTGCTATGACTAACACAATTGAAAGTGTCATCACATTTATTAGGAATAGAGAGAATATAAAAAATAAGAGCCACACCTCTAACACTCACAGTAAACATGTTTATTAATATTTGAATACATTTTAAGGCACCCTCATTTTACAAGCGTCTGTTTGATATTTGGTAATTGTTTTGGTAGATGCTGTGGATGGTATTTGTGCGCTTAGGTTTCAAACTAATCAAAACGTATTAAAAAGGTTTGGATTGTAGCGGTTTTTGCATTCAGAGCAGATATACTAATAAAATGCTCATGCAAGATGATACCACAAACATTCATTGACTTATCAGATGGTCACATATACTGATGTACTGTAAGCAAAAATAGAAAAAGATGAACTTCAATTGACTGATTTGAAAGATTAAGAGGAATAACTAAACATTTTTCAGTTTCCATGCAATAAATGTTCCTCCAAATAATAAACATGGCTTATTTTCAACAAAAAAACAAAACATCCGTGTTCCAATTAAAATTCTCAGTTTCATTGATAAATGTGAATTATTAATAAAACACCAGTAAAATTGATCAAGTTATGACAAAGACATACAATAGGAAGCATCACTTAAGTCTCCTAACCCCCTTGTGAATACTTTACTTTTACTGTCTTTTTGTTTTTTCTACAAAAGTCCGGCTTCAGCAAGTAAACCCTTCCTTTTTGATCTTCCCTTCGTTACTTTCTATATTCTATACTTACCCTACCTACCATCCTGGCTGGGTCTGTTCTCCTTGACATCTGCCTCTCTTTACCGGACCAACAAGCCAAAACCGATGAAGGGGCTAAACACACCAGATGTTGTAAATCATTAATTTGCGAACGAAGAGTAATGTCATTAATCGGATAAATAATCCAGGAAAAAGTAACAATAAATATCTAAGAGACCAAGTCCAAACATACAATTTCAACTTTCCATAGAGTGAAGAAGATATGGTTATTAGAAATTAAACTGCCGTTGACATTATCATTAGGTTTACAGCGCAGACGCAGACATCTGCTCCTGTACCCTGAGTCATTATTATCACAGTGTGGCTGATATGCTGGTAAAAACAATCCCAAGGATGTCATTCACTCAATACAGTTAACTAAATATTTTATCTACAATAAAGATATTTTAGTTTTGATTAGAGAAAACACTGTTTTAATGCGTTAAGTGTGTGTTATTGTACTTTTGTTTGCTTTACTAAACTGTTTCAGTCATGCCCTGTTCTTTGACTGATCCCATGTGTTTCGTTTTAGGTGGATCGAGCATCTTGAGCTTTGCAGGTCAGTAGGGACTTGCAGGGTACACAGTACAGGGATGTTGTTTTGTTTTGTTTTTAAACCTATGATCTGGACTTTTAGAAAGCTACAATACAAAGAGTAAAGCTATGAAGCTCTTCATATTTATTTAAATGGAAAATGTAGATATTAATGATGCTTATGCATATCCCACACATAACAAGGATGGTAGAGTAAATCTGCTAATGGTTTACAATATTAAGCTGCATTTGAATGCATTCAAAAAAAAAAACTATTTACCTTTGCAGTTTAAACATCTTTTTACCTTTAGTAGTAGCATCTATAAATTAATCTACATACCCTAGAAATTTGTATTATCATTGATTTTATCTGTTTTAACAGCTATATTAATATCAATTAACATCTGAAAAAAGGGTGAAAGACATGATAATAAACGTCACAAGTTGAAATTAAGGGGTGATGCTTTTAATTCATTTGCTGATTTGAAAAGAGGATACATTTACATGCATGAAAGATAAACTGTACTATGCTTATGTTGAAGTTTTTTTTTTTTATTTAAACTAGTTTACATTGAGAATCAAAAGCTAGTCCCTCCAGTTCGGTGTTGAGGTGTAGTATTTTTTGTTTTGTTTTTTGTTGTCGTTTTTTTGGGGGGGTGGGGGGTTGTTGTTGTTGTTTTTTTGGCTTCATTACCATGTTCTGAACATCCACCTATTATCTTCTAACATTTCGCTTGGCCAAAGGCTTAGTTGTTTTTGGGGGTTTTTTTTACTAGTGAGTTTGATTTATTCATCATCTATTACCAGTAGATGTCTATAGATACAGTTGAAAGACTTGAGAAAAGCTCCTGTAACATTTTATAGGTTTTGGATAACAGATGGTAATTAAAGACTTTCCAACCTACCAGGAAAAAAATATTTAATCGCTCCTAATTATGAATGAAAATGAGACTATGTTGGATGGTAGTTGGAACAAACCTTGTGAAGTATTGCAAAGTATTTTAGCATACTTGAAACGAAATGTAAATTGACTGGTTAATTGTTTACAAGTAGAGTTACCTGAAATACTGGATCCTGTACAGGCATGGGCAAACTAGTTACCCCGCCTATAGGACAAAGTTCAATGATAGTTTTATTTAAATCTAAACTTAGTGAAAAATATTCATGCTGGTGTAAAGATAAGCAGTACAGTTTCATTACAATACAATACAATACAATACATTACAATAGTATAAAGATAACAACTGGATGAATAATTAAATGTTATCCATGGCTTACATTTTGCTCTATGAAGGCCCTGTATTTGTTAGTCTGAAAAAAACAACATTATGACAAATGTCCTTTGTTTCTGCAAATACATTTCTATCTCTTTAAGGAGTAAGTTTAAGTCTCTTTGTGTCTGACTATATAACAGGCTATTATATTGGTAATTTTCAGGTTGTTCAAAAAATCTGGACCTTTTAGGTTTTTTACTGCACATAGATCATATCACTATTTACTGACTCATAAATTGGATTTAATAGTCATAACTACACCTGCTAACGAGCCATTTCATTTATTACCATATACATTAACGCAAGTATGCTTTTGTCCTTTAGTTGGCTCTGACTCTTTCTTTATAATTGAGGCAGCAGCAATGTTGCAATCTGCAGTGGCAGATTAGGAGCCAACAACCTGCTGCTTTCTGAACTGCTGCTGACACAAGCATTCAGCCAAGAGAAAGGACAACTAAAGGAGAATAACATCACTCCTTCTGTTGTTACCGCTTCGGTCTTTGGGAGGTTAACCATAGAGGTAAGCAGACTTTAACTTCAGTCTTTTGTAAATTATAGACTTACTTAAATAAATAATGTGGTAAATAATCTGCCATATGTAAAGAAATTATCCTCAAGTTAAAATAATATTACATATATATCCATTACATACAATGCTGTTTTTTATTTTATTTTGATAAATATTACTTATTGTTGATCAAATCCAAAGTTTCTAAACAAAATGACAATATTACAGAAGACTAATTGCAAAAATACTTATAATACAGAAACTTTACCACACTGAAAAGCTTAACAATGCACTTAACACTATATGCACTCAACACATGCTTGAAGCATCTTTTGCACGACTGCTAACTCTGCTCAAGAAAGGTGTCAGATAATTACAGGCTTATCTTTTCTGATGTTTGCAAGAGATTCAAGCCACTATCTTTAAAGCGATCATTTGTATGGGGAAGGGCCAACATAAAGACAAAAAAATCATAAATAGAATAAACATCTCCATGGAGTTAATTAATATAGTGGTACTCTGTTGCTAACGGCACAAGATTCTGTGAAATTTGTGTGGTAGCTTTCAAATTGATAAATCACAGCGAACCAACATAAGTAGGAAAAATAGGGTCCCAACTAAGATTCTATTTCTTCTACTCTTCTTACAAACAGCTATTCTCTTCATGTAAAAAAAAACAACAACAAAAAAACAAAAAAAAACATCCTTGATATGGTTTGTTGGTTTGGCAGTGGCTTCTCAGTTCCCAGGTTCGGGATAGAGATGTGTTTGGAAACTCTTGAAGTACTTCTTTCATCACCAGTGCAGAGCTTGGGACTCTACCCTAAACTGTTGGGTTTTCTTTCACAATCCTGTTAAGTCTGCTGGTCTCTCTGCTGCTTGGGTACCTATGTTCTTCCTTTCACTCACCTTTCCCATAATATACTTGGACCGAGAACTGTGAACAATCTTAAGAAAGAGTTTTACCATTCTACTTATAGAGGATGTAAACAACTTCCAAGTCTTGACTCTCCGCTATGTAGGTCACATCATAACACTTGTTCATTAAAAACACCTTTTCAGCATTTGTATAATGTAATAGTCTATTTGTTCCAAGACATTAAAATTTGAGTTCTTCGTTAGCTGTAAGTCATATTTATTAAAATACCAGAATAAAATAAATGTCCTGAAACTATGTTTAGTTTTACTTTTTTTAATTGAATAATTAAAATACATCAAGTTTTCAATGACATCCCAATCAATTGAGATGAATCTTTGTGTTTCTAAAGTTTAAGTAAAACAAAAGAATATGGACATACAACAAAAGACAAGTGCATTTTATCCTCAGTTTTAAACATTGTTTATTTAAATATTTAACACACAATATAAGTTCTGTTTGTATTTTAACACTAAAACGCAAGGTCTGCAAAGGGGGGCGATGGCTAAATGTGCCTAAAACAAGAAAAAACAAAAGTGTCAGTCATATATCTTTGTTTTTAACAAAGAACACACGTTGTTGTCAGTTTTGGTCAACCTTAAGACATTTTGAATACGCTATCAGTTAAGCTATGTGGAGAACTTTGGTCAGCTGAAAGTCCCTTTAGGTGGTTCACATCTTATTTTATACTGTGATGTGCAGTTATGTTATATTTAAAACCACAACTATTTACAAAGAGTTTTTTTTTCGTGCTAAAGCAAGTACTGTGTGCAAAGCTTAAGTAGTCAGAAATGCACTATGAGCATATTTTATTTAAAACATTTACACACTTTTGGGAGGCATTATGTAGTGTAAATGGTAATTTACTCATATGTTCCGACCCATCAGAACATGGTGGATTACATACTGCAGGTCATGTTTGATTAAAGGCTGTTCTTACACTACTAGTCAACTGAGTGGATTCTTTACTTTTAAATAATGTGGTGTACTTTTTTGATATCAGTTTAGACATATTGAACCCGTTTTTGCTTTATTTTTAGCATCATTTCAAATAGTAAAAATTTTAACACAGGCGTGGCAATAAGTAGGTTTAGCAGAGGTCAAACACTTCCTCTATTTTTGTCAGTCAGAGATGTATTGTCTTTGTGGAGAACTTTTCTCTCTTCTTGTGCTAGTTTTGTGTTGTTGAACGGATCGGTACAGCATCCCTGGTACTTGCTGCTCCTCCTCTTCGTCTGATGTAGCTCGGGTGGGATGTGGCTTTGGTGGAGGAGCTCCAGGACAGGCCGATATGGGTGACAGCATGTTTCGAGGAAGAACGAGAGGTGCTAGGACGCCAGATCCACTCGTGCCAGATCCGTTTAAGTAAGAATAGCCCCTCATTGTGTGCAGGGCGAATGCAGGGATTAAAAACGGGTAAGCAGACTGGTGGCTGGGCAGGTGAGAGGAGTCTCTAGTACCCCAGTAGGGGTTCCCCTGCAGGGATTGGGTATAAGTGCTGGGTTGGGATCTGCTTTGGGAATGATGCTGAAGTTGGTTGCTTTGGCGACCCATATAAGCTGCCGATTGAGCCAAGCCAAAGTGGAGCTTGATGGCCATCAATTCAGCACTTAGTCTGGTATTTTCTTCTTTCAGAGCCATGAAGTGAGTTTCCAACGCGTAGTCATTCAATCTCCTCTTCTCCCGTGACCGCTTGGCCGCCTCGTTGTTCTTGCGACGCTTTTCCCAATAGAGGGGATCCTTCTTCTCCTCCGGTATGAATTCCCTTTTGCGACGAGGTCCTTTACGCACCACATCATTGTCAACATGACAAACAGCACTGAATTCCCCAGTTTGGAAAGGAGGCGAAAGGGATTCCATCTTAAAATAAAGACAGACCTAAAATAAACGAAAAAAGAAAATTATATCAAGGTCTATATCAATTATATCAAGGTCTGGACTAATTATTACACCAATAAAGCCTAGAATATGCCAGATTTCAAAATGAAGAAAAATGAATAAACTCTGTTTTCTCAAATCGTACAAATACAAATGACGCAAAGTAGCTCTGGTCTGTGAAACAAGATCCAAACCAGTTTAAGCAATACCAAGTAAGCCTGTACACTTTGTGAATAAGATTCCATCTTCAGCATCTGCAGCCAGTGTGCAACAATAATATTTCACTGTGTTCAAAGGACACAGTCCAGCTTAGCTCTTACTGACAAGCTGTAGAAATAATTCATAGAAAACTTGTTTGGGGTGCAACAGAATATCTAATTTGAGTGGTTTAACTTTGTGTTAAGCAATAATGTCCGTATTAAAAACCAGCAATGAACTTGCTTGTGTTATATTGTTATTACAGCAATTCTTTTCTGATTAACTGGTGCATGTTTAAGAGTTTCCTAATCTAGAAAATAACTGAAGTTTTATTTTACCTCCAAGAACCCACCAAGACTACTGTGGTGCAGGCGCTGTATGTAACCTCTGTAACTCAAACTCACCGTCGTTGACTACTATGACCCATTATCACCTCCTACCTGTCTAGACCACTTGAAAAAAAAGTGACAGGAAACATTAGGCACATGAGTCTTTCCTTCTTCAAGTTTTCAACGTATCAAGGGTTTACTGATATTTAAAAGGCACCAGCAGAAAAATTGCGAAGCTGGACACGGCTAGTTCAAATATGTCTACCTACAAAGACAGAGTCAGTTAAGATGAAATCAGGCGGATGTTCTTAGACATGTACATTTTTTTATTTTATTTTTACTTGATTTCTGTTGCTACTCCACCTTTTTGAACCCAGCTTACATTCTAACAAGTAGGATTTCAAAGGTCTCCAGTTGAATCTTTGCTATCATTAGCCTTAACTAACCAATACAAACTTCTTACAAATTCTTTTTCATTAGCGAAGATTTATAGGTGGCTCTATGGGAAGCCCTGCAAGATGAGTAAACATGTTGAAACCACAGTGTTCACACTCCTCTGGGTGTGATCACATGCAAATGTTTTCACATAACAACCTTACAGATCTATCTCTAAATCTATCTCTGTTTTCCTTACACCTTTATACTTATATATTCTTGTTATTCTAACATCATGGGCTCATTGAATGCTTGCAGCTAAATGTGACACCCCACGATGGAACCTGTCACTCCGGATGTAACGCAGAAGTTCTCTCTTGGGAGGAAAGTAAAACAAATTGCAGCTCCGACTATCAAGTTACTGCTTATTATAAAATATGTTTTTGTTTTTTACTTTTTTTTCTTTTGCCATTTTTTCTCCGCTTCTTGAAAAGAGTAAGCATGCAAGTATAACACAGTGCCAGATGCATCAAAGCTAAAGTTTAGATGAGGCCTAGCCACACACCCTGTGGTGAGAAAACACATTAGGTTAAAAATATTCAAACCTATGCCCAGCAAGACGGTGTGCCCTGTATTTACGTATGAGAGTCACTGCACACCTGCATGTACACTACGGAGGGACGCTGACTGTTGTATATTTAAAACGCAGCAACAGGAAAAGCAAGAACAATAATCACTAAGGGAGACACAGATGAATATAGTTTCCTGAATGAAATATCTCTTGAGGTTGAGCAGCTGCACCTGTTTCTTATTGACTAATTATAGCAAGGCTGCTTTTTAGTAAGGAACCTTCAAACTTCTTCTTTTGGCGTCTGTCCATTTTTATACATTCCACCATCTATTGTTGTGTTGTTCTAATCATTGTTAAAATAAACTCTCATTGGAAGGCGTTCGTCCTTCTTTATTAAATTCGTCTTCATTTCAATGTTTGTTTTAAACTGTCATGTATAAATTAAGTGAATAAATTCCCACTTGTGAGAACAATGAACAAGGAGAATGTGAATTCAATCATATCTCTATTACACCACGCTAATGACAGCTAATGGCAGCTATCCACAAATGCTACATTTAAGGTTATTGTTTAAATCATGGATGGTACATTTTTCACACATTTTGTTCAGTTTTTACATAATATTTCAACAATACTTGCTTAATTTTTCCATTAGTAATTTAGAGTCATTTAATTTATATTCAGACCTATTTTACATATAGTTACTGTACATGTAGTTTCACATTCAGAGCTTTTGTTGCATATTATTGGAGACAGGTGTCTTTAAAATCATTTTACTAACAATTAAAACATCTTTTATTCTTTAAATGAAACATTAGCCATAAACATCGAAGGCACTACCATTTATAATAATTTAAAAGCATATTTCTTTCCAAAAGTTCATATTTCGTACCACAAACATGCAAATGTGATGTGGTATGACAAATAAAATCCTTGAATCCCTAAACTCATCAATACTTAAGGTAAGATCAAAGCTAAAACCAATTAATAACAGTTTGTTTTTTCTTCCATGACGTTTAAGTACTTTCAACAAATCACTTTAAAAAAGTTTATTGAAAACCCTTCCATCCCATTTGTTTTTGAGCCTTAATGCACTGAAGCTTTCTTGGTATTATTGATAAAAAGTTTTCAACGTATTTATAATAACCCACAGTCAACCGTGAAAGGTTACAACAATAGGAATTGAAATAGAAACAAAACATTACAAATCTTGTTTTAGATGTAACTAAATGTGACAACAAAAAAGGAAAAAAAATATATGTGTGGGAAAAAGATAGTGAATCACTTACAAAATAGGAAACTTCCTGATCGGACATGATAAAGTTTGGTCTATGCTGTAAAAATACATTTCCTGTATGCAAAGCAAAGCAGATAGTGAGCATTTTCATCATACATTTGGAAAACTAGTATAGCTAAATTATTTCAACCTCTGGACCTGAGGGATCTACATACAATACAAAGTTAACACAAACATATTACAAACATCTTTAGGTAGTTTATAAATAATTTCTAGGTTTGATTTAGTTCTTTAATTAGCAATTACATTTTTATCAAGGTTTTTCTCTATTTATAGTTCAATGGCTGCCATTCTTAGTGCAGCAAGGAAATTTCCAGAGACAGTTGAGAAATTAAACAATTTTCACATCCTAGGTGCTAAGAAGGCAAGTATGACTTTAAATAACTGTTTTACCTATTTGTAAATCTCAAAACTTGATAAGAATAACACAACCCTGTTAGAAGCTTGATACAGTGCTCTCCCCCGCCTTGATCATCACCATATTAACATATAAAGATCGTCTTCAATTAGGAAGGCTCTTAGTCAAGAAAAGGGTTATTATTAGAGGCTTTAAGTACAACAACAGCTTTGAATCTACATTTAAAATACTTTAGACATGGGGTCTTTAACAACAAACACCAAGAAAAGACTTGCCCTGCCTTCAAAAAAATGTTATGGCTAAATTATTACAATACATACATACTACAAGCAGCACCTTCATTTAGTTTGGACATCAAGTTTCGTTTAGTTCTGTAATTATCTATTAGATTTAGATCAACATTGTTTTTTACCCCCTTAAACAGTTCAGTGACTGCCATTTTTAGTGCACCACGGAAATTTCCAGACCGATATGTTTTCCATATCTTAGAAGTTAAACATGAGTTTAAAAAACTTTTTAAAAAGATTTACATAAACCTGTGCAGCAACGGCCCTGAACCAAAACTCTCTTCCTTAATATTTATTATTACTGGCAGCAGTGGATGGGTAATACCTGTCCGAAGATTTCAGAGCAATCTTGGAGGGAATAAGACAAGGGACTGCTGCTCCAGTGCATCACTGCTGACCTCCCTTCATGTTGTGTGCATAGCTACTCTGTTGGTATTGCTCAGGACTCAACCCCTGGGTGTTGAGTGCAGAGAGGTTCATTCAGGCGACCAGAAAGCAAAAATACCTACAGTACTCTACACACTCGAACTCAGGAACCTATTAAAATAATCCAAAAGATTAAAGGTCATACGAATCCACGTTCACATTAGTGATACCTGATCACTGTGACGCACTAATGCAACTTTATTTCAATAAAGCAAACTGAAAATTTAGGATTTCATCTCCAGATTTATTTCTTTTTGCGAAATATATGCGACCCAGTACTTGTTTGTCAACCAGATATTTAGTGTGGAATCAAGGGAGTAGGAGAAGTGAAAAAGAAAACAAAAACAATAAAGTTTGATGTGATATTTAAAGGGATTTGGAAAAGATTTGAAGTTGACATAATACCAAGTTTCAAAAAAGATGCAAAAACTGCTTTTGAATAAATTATGTTTTCTTTCTATCAGAACACAAAAAAAATTCTGCAAAACCCTGTTTTTAAACTGAAGTTAATGTATTGTTTATTGAATAAAAATGCTCAAGGCAATGCAAACACATTTTTAAACTTTCAGAAATAAAGAACATCGGCTAGTCTGAGAACGGTCTTCATAAATGAACTCGTAAATATTGTTGTTTAGCAATTCGGAAGACAGAGCGGCTTTCACATTTGTCCAATTCTGGTAGATTCTGGTAGATAGAAATTAAAACCTTGAATGTGGGTATCTGTAAAAGTACTTAATGAATCACTGCGAACTGTAGGAGGGGAGATTTCTCATTCAAAAAGTGGTTTTTTATCTATAATGTCGCTGCATCAAGATAAGCTCGTCTGTTGGTTCTGACTTACCTAACGGATGTGCTCCTCAAACACAAAAAGATATTGGTAACCTGTCAATGTGGCAGCTGACCACATTTCAGAACTGAACTTTTAAACTGCGTAACAAAGATCAGTTGGAAACATCTGCACAAGTTGATGTATGCTCAAACTAGTAATTGACTAGTTCGGCACCAACGTCATTTATAAGAAATGGCCGCGCTGCATGTAGAGGGTAATTAATAAAGCAATTAATGCTCCAGTAATTACATAATTGTGGGAAATAATTACTACTAACAGTCATGTGCCAACTCCTTAATTAATGAATGCAATACTTATTCACCCATCCCTGTATAGTACATCAAAGAACTACAAGGAGACTTTCTTTACTTTTTATCACTATATGAAACAACATAATTCATGTTCTACGATCTCTGAATATGTTTTGTTAAAATTCAGATTATTATTACAGAATCAAGTTTTGTACCGTTGTGAAAGTTCTTTGAAAATTCAAAGTTTCTATTGTGCAATTGTACAATAACAACAAGTTAAATAATTCTAATCTCTATACAAGTGTCTGTTTTACTGTTGTGTACAAGAAACACAAACACGTTGCTTAAGCGTAATCGTTTTAGGCGTAAGCAATGTGTTAGCACAGAGATGCATCCTCTTCATTACACAACTAAATAATTGTGAATGCCTTTTAGGGAACCCATTATCATGAGAAAGTCCATTTAGTTTTGATGACAAAATAATGTGAATACCTGACCTACTTACAGCCCCCTTTTAGAGCACATGAAAACACATGAAAGTTTATCTAAACTGACTTGGTTTTTTCACCTTCTCTCAATATAGTGAACTGCAATTGCGACAAGAGAAGGATCATAAATTAATAAAAGCACCTGATTCTTTGGACGCTGACATTTGTTACCATGTCCTTCGGAATATCTACTCTTTACGCAAGCAGAACATCTGCCTTACCTTCAAACTCCGAACGTCAGTGAAGCCAAGCTGCTGGTGAGCCTGTGGCAGAGTGTAATGTGGTCTGACTAAGTATAAAGGTGCAAGTTTAAAGCCTTAGCTCTGCAGTGAGACTGTCTCAGGTGAAAACGCTCAAATGAGCCTTTGAGGATATGGCAGCAGTTTGCTCCTCACCGCTTTTTTTGCTTTCTCTCAGCCTATGTGTTGTTTTCCTGTATTTAAGTCTGACTGTCCACCTCTGTTGTCACATAAAAAGTGACTGACTCCCCCTAGATCATAACTGTTTTGGTATCAGTGGGTTGCCAACACAGGGGTCTTCCCTCTATAATACTGCTCTCAATTTTAGGTGCATTCATTGTATTGTATGGTTAAACTATTTGAGTTCAATATTACACGTTTCTATAATTCTTCAGATAAGCATATTGTCAATACTAGCCGTCATTTATAAGTTCTGTTTTTGACGACTTCAGACTTCAGATCCTGACCTGATTTTTCTTCCATTAAATTAAAACAACCTTCAGATTTGTAGCAACAGCAAAAAGAAACAGTACAAGGAACAAACCATAGATCTTTCTTACCGAAAGCAAAATGGAGAGGAAAGCAAGCAAACTATTGCTGCAGTGTTTTAAATAAGTCTAGTTGGCTTCAGATTAAAAAATAAATAAATTACGGAAGTAGTCAGAAGTTATCAGCGTAGATGTCAAAGATGAGAGTATATGTTTTGCAAGTTCGTTTGCTTTTTTATGCAGTGCATTTTGTTTGCTTCATAGGCTTTGCTGTGACAAGCCAACGACTCCCCGTTAAAGCTGTAACATCTCGTACTTACAATGACTGGAGTCTTATTCTATCATCATGTCTATAAAGGGGCCTTGTCACATGTTTCATACAAAATTCAGCTTGCTAATAATTTAATTAATTGTTCCACGTGGAAATCCTTAATGAGTTTCAGATTTAAGATGTATGATAATGTAACACATGAAGACATGAAAGAGCAATGATCTGTGAAATCTGTCCTCTATCCTCCAGTGAAAATAATTTGAAAATAAATTGAATAAAGAATAAAAGGAATTGGGAATTTAAATCAATTACTACTATATTAAAATATGTCTGACTACTTTAATACAATATATTTGAAAATAAAATGAAATAGTTCTAATTTTTAAACAAATTAAAATTGACCCTTACCACATCTCTCTGGCTGATATGTAGATTGTATGTACATTTAGAATATCATTGGGTGAAATTCATGACAGAAATGTGTTTATTTATGTATATTTAAACTTGGATGAGTCCGTAAATGTGTGAATTGTAATATTTCAAACTTTTTATTTCGTTTTTTTGAAATTGTAAATATTGTAACAGTAGGCATAAAGTCACAGAGGGAGTTAGCCATAGCTGTGTTGTAGCGCCCTCTGCTGGATCCACGCGTCGCTTTTTCAAATGCAAACACAAAACAATAAGGTTTTTGCAGAAAGTGATTGGTAATCAATGTCAATAACTGTTTTTTCATTTCTTGCCATTTTTAAATTAAAAACTAAAAATAATTTTCATCTTTAAATAAATAAGTAATGTTTTAGAAAATATAGACGGAGAAAAAAAAAACTGTAACGTTTTAACCTCCAAAATCCTGATTTAATTAAGAAAGCAGAGGGTTTACTTCATGTTAAAGGTTTGTTTCTATTGAAATTTCAACGTGATCATATTGAAAGTGAGAAAATGTAATTCTTTCTAATTGTTTCAGTAAGATTCCTATTTCTTTTATTTTGTTTTGTTTATATTTATCTCACGTTTTCTGTGTTTGTTTCCTTGTATATATATATATATATATATATATATATATATATATATATATATATATATATATATATATATATATATATATATATACAGAGATAATGATGCTATGTCCCAAGGCCATTTCTGCAGGGTTTCTCACGTTAAACACCTGAAAATTTGATATTCCAACGAATTAAAGCGAGTTGGGGAAACACGCAGTGGGGATAAAGGGGAAGCCCAAAACAACTAGCATCCAGTTTCGTTTGCAAAGTTGTTTTTTCCCCCCCAACCACAGGTAAAAGGGTAAAGCATAAAAAGGAGAATCAAATGACCCCTGTGTAAACAAATATAGGGATTTGTTGTTGTTGTTGTTGTTTTATTCCAACCAATTATGTAATAAAAAAAGAGATCTGCACATTGCATGCTTAACTTAGTGAATGTTATAAATCATAACATCTCTTCCGGTTTGTTTACACATGATTAGCACCAGCACAGATGCGCAGCTTGTAACAGAAACCATCAGTATAGAGCTTTATATCAACACTTATGGCAAAAAATGCATAAAGCAAATCTTTAAATCTCCATCATATTCAATACTCTACTGCAGTGTTTTTCAACCAGTGTGCCACGGCACACGTGATCGTGAGGTGTACCGTGGAAATTATCTTGGTGAAATTGGATAATTGTTGAGTATTTTTGAAGTGGATATATTAAGTGCAATTTGAAATAAGAGATATAAAATATGATAAAAAATACATGTTTAATTGATTCATATTAAAGACACGTTGAATTACTATAAATTTTATATATGCCACTATAAAGTATCATCTGTTTAAATTTTTGGTTGATGGTGTGCCTCGTAATTCTTTCAATGAAAACAATGTACCTTGGCTCAAAAAAGGTTGAATAACACTGCTCTACTGCCTGATTTGTGTATTGGGGAATCTGGAAAAAATATCCATGTTAGTTGTCTCTCTTGGAAAAAATGTTGGATTTGTTTGTATGTATTTATTCTTTGCAAAGAACATGTCCATCCTTGCTGCTGCATCCTGAGTGTTCTTTTATTTTTCCTCATTGCTCCGTGTTAAGTCGGCCCATGAAGCCCCTCTAGATGTGATCCTCCACGCCCTGCTTCCCCTGCGCATGGATGGGCCGTCCCGTATAAACGCCGGGTCTCTGCAGGTATGAGGACCGCCACATCACCTGGTGGTTCAGATAGGGCTCCACCCAGCTCTGGTGCAGGTAAGGCACGGTGGAGGCATGGTGGAGCGGCTCCAGGGGGGGAAGAAGAGTGGCCAGGGCGGAGAGAGGCTGCGAAGATGCCTCCATAAATATAGAGAGGTCTTCGCAGCTCGAGAAGACCCGTCTCTGGGGGTCTACGTCCCCCTCTGCTGGCCTGCAGGCACCAGCAGCTTCTGCGTGTGGGAGGACTCGGGGTCCTGATAGAGGCGCGGGGCCTTGTGCGACGAACAAATGACGACTCAGTGGGTTGAAAACGGGACTGAAACAAGGGATTTTTCCCTCGAAGGGATGCGCCCCTGTTTCTTGCCGGGTGCGCCACAGTCCTGCCTGTAGGAACGCAGGAGCGTGGGGGGGCAAAGACAGCGAGGATGCTGGGGATGCTGCGGTGCAGGCGGAGGCTCTACCCTGCTCCAGACCTAGGCTGCTCTGGTACTGCAGGTTGAGCACCTGAGCCCGGAGCTGGGCGTTCTCCTCACTCAGGGTCAGCAGCTGGCCCTGCATTAGCATGTCGTTGATCCTGCGCTTCTCCCGGGACCGCTTGGCCGCCTCGTTGTTCTTGCGCCTCTTGTCCCAGTAGGTGGCGTCCTTTTTGTCGGCAGGGATCATATCCCTCTTGCGGCGTCTGACCGGACTCAGGTGGCTCCGGCACGCCCGTAGACGCACCAGGCGACGCCCCAGCAGTGCCTGGCGCGTCACAGGGACGGGTACGGTGTCCGAGCCGGGCTCCAGCGAGGAGGAGGACGGCTGGCATGGAGCGGCGGCCGGGTCACACAAAGTAGGGCTTTTCTTGGTGGACATGCCGGTGATGGAGCTGAAAGGGACAAAAGAGAAAAGTTTTAAACATTTGCACCATTAATAATAGTAACAATATAATAGACATCTTCCTTGTTAGATTACAATTTTAAACACATGAGGACAAAAAGCGCACTAGAAAGAAGCGCAACCACTTGCTCCCAGACTGGATTCATATTGCCTAAAGACAATCAGTCAACATAAACGTTACTTACTTATTATAACTCTCTGTTTACACTCGTGCATCTTTTAGCGTATATATATATATATATATATATATATATATGGATGTCAAATGAGCCTAACAAGCAAATATTTAAATGACAGCCTGAACAACCAGACACGTTTCAGAGCTACTGACCTGAAACAGAGGATGATAGTCTGGCCCGGGGTTCAAGGAGTCTGCTGTGATAAGTTATACACAGCTGCACACTTTGATTGGAGACTTTTAAGGGTTGTTGTGTGGATGCCACGGCAGTTGCGTCTGTAACGCTTCAGACTGGAGCGCAGCTGCTGAGAGCACTGCTGCTGCAGCGCATTCAGTCTCCCTGAGCTGGGTCAGCCAATCACACAGCTGCCTGTCTTGTCTGTGTAGTTTTGCTGCAGAAAACGATCAGGGGAGTTTACAACTGCGCTCTGACTACGATTAAAGCAACAAGTGATGCTAAAATGAGTCTGAATGGATTCGCTGTCCCAGTTATTGTATTGATGTTTGTTCATTTTTTAAAATCTTTTTAGTTTTTGATGCAACTTATAGTCTATTCCAAGAAAGTATTTCATGTGTTCGTCTTTATTTTTGCCTCTTTTAAAATAAGATTTTCATTTTTTTAATGCAGAAAACAGAACAGAAATCAAAGCGATCATTGTGATCATTTTTAAGTTAATCGAAACATTAAGTTCCCGTAAATGTTTATGTCATGTAAGAATAAAGAGAACTGAAATTACAAAAATAACAAATATTCTAACGTAATGTTACACTTACAGATGAACAAGACTGAATCAAACTAAGGCAAGCAGTCACAGCTCACTGTACTGTAAATCTGCAT
>JAVLVB010000724.1:1062001-1103643 GCA_032876305.1 Orestias chungarensis
CCCCCCCCCACACACACACACACACACATAAACACAAATAAAGTGAAATGTAATGCAACCAATTGCCGTCATGCAAATGAAGTCCTTGTGCATTTACATTTCAGCGTAAATTCAACAGTTTCAAGAAAGCTACAAATTTTTGTCTTTCTATTTTTTATTTAGAAAACAACAGTAAATAAACATCATTATGAAGACAAAACAACACCTCAACCAGAAAGGACTACTATTGTGTAAAACTTTAAAGCAATGTAAGGTAATAAAACACGATTCCAAGCTGTAATCAGCTGTTCAATCCGTGTTCTGAAAAAGGAGTAGCGTACAACTACAAACCTAGACATACAGCATCTCTTATAACTATGGAGGTTGAGGTACAACAGAGATCTACAAGAGTATGTTGATGGAGGACTTTTAGAAAAATAACCAAAGAACATCATCAGTAAAAGAAAAGTAATAAGAATACCTGATTGCACTTTGCCAAATATGTCTTTTAGGGTCACAACAAACATGGGCCACTTTGGTCAAAAGACATTAGAGCGACATAAAAAGATCAAAATGTGTTGGAAAAGTAACACTCCAAAAAAAACCTTCCCCATAGTCAAACATGGTGGTTACAGTGGGGTTGGGGATGCTGCTCTTCAACAGAGACTAGGAAGCCGGTCAAACAGAACTGCAGTACAATGAATTCAGCAAAGCACATTTACATGTGAAGAAGACCAAGTGATAATGAAAGGCTTATTGATAATCTCTGGCAAGGCTTGAGTTATCTTTGCACTGGCACTCCCCGCTTAATGTGACCAAACTTAATCCTTTTTGGATAGAAGAATGGCTAAAAAAATAAAAAGAATACAGTAGATATGCAAGGTAAACAAAGACATACCAAAAAATACTTGCAGATTTAATGTTGGGGAATAAAAGTGATTCACTCATCTGCGACCTTCCATTTTTTTATTATTCAAATTCACAATTAGACACTAAAATCATAAATAAAAATACCATAGCCATTGGCTGTAAAGTTGAAAATGTTCCATGCATCTGTATGTTATTTTATGCCAACACATAAAGCGTTTTTTTAACAAGCCTTATACTTTCAAAAGTGTGGGTGGGTTTTTTTTTGTGTGGGTTTTTATGCAGTTTTTTGTACCCTTGGAGTGAGAGTTATCTTTCCAATGGTCTGCGTTGTCCTCATGGTAAAGCCTTTTCTCGACTTATCTTTTGCAATTCACTTCAATCTTCCATGACTTCCGCTCTCGGATCCCTGAGATCGGGCTCAATCTTGTAAGTTCATGTGTTGTTTTCCACTTTTTAGAATTTATTTATTGCATTTTAACCATTTTGTCGGCTGCAAAAATATTTTAATTCAGCTTCTCCCTTCCCTTTGATATAAAAAAAAAAAAGTTTTCCCCTCCAAGTGGCATAACTGCACCAAACAATACCACTGAAATGGAAAACCACAATGCATTGTGTCAGCTCAATCTTGTGCAGTGTACACTCAGTTTTGTGGTGTTCAGAGCTTGGGGGCTGTCCAGATGGGGAGGTGGGGGAATGAGGGGTGGTGTTGTGGATGGTTAGTTGGTGTTGTTGTATCAGGTGTTTATAGAAAACTCCAGCAGATTTTTCAGTGTGACTCACTGTAACCACACAGGCCACATTCAGCCTTGTTTCAACAGTCAGATTTATTTTTCTTTTACTCAGAAAAGATGTCTCTCAGATTTTTAAAGAGGCAGGTCCCATATCAGACTTGATGATTTGCATGGGATGCGTTTGTTCCTCTGTAGAAATGGAAAATTACAAAAGGAGAGTAGACTGGGTGCAGATATAACGTATACACCAACTCTTAATGCTGTAAATGTATCCCTTTGCTGTGACCCTGATGTAGGTAATGCTAGTGTAACGAAATATGCACAATTTAGTAACTTTTCTAGGTCCATTTTGCTGCATCAGTCAGTGATGAACTGAATTTCTTACATTCCAGGATGTTTAATTGACAATGTGAAAAAAAAAAAAAAAGAATGTTTAGAAACCTTTGTGGTGGTGGGTCTGCATGCAACACCCACATCCTGACTACGTGTTGCAGATGATTTGTTCATCTGGATCACTGATCACAAGCCGTTTATGTTTTAATAACTTTTATGTTGATGATATTGCCGGCCATTTACAAGAGATTGATGAAGCCAGATCTCATTACTCTTTTGAACATATAGACACTCGTACATCTAAACGCCTTCATACTATAACTGATGATGTCTAGCAAAAGATAAATATTTGTTTTATTGATATTACATATTTTAAATCAGTTTATAAATCGATTGCTATCATTGTGAAAGTGTCAGCAAGCAAACATGTACTTTTACTGCCATATTGAGAACCACGTCTAGAAAACCTGGAGTAAACTAGTGCTGGAGATTACAACAGTTCTCCAGCTTCTTTAAAGGTGATTCTTTCAACTGTTGTTTTGTCTCTATTGAGACTTTTTCTTAAAGAACCTCAGTAGACTACTCAGATTAATCATCTTGCTTACAGGTAAACCTTTTTTTTTTATTGCCTTTCAGCATTCCTTCTGTTTTGACTAATTTCCTAGCATTACAAACCATCCAAACACTTTGTGGTACGCCCTTCACCCTGATGCACTCAAACGATATAACGTGTTCACTCTGGGTAAACAAACGCCCAAGTTGCAGTGCACTTAAAACAACGCTAGATGTAGGCTTAAGGGCCTCCATCACTATAACAAAATGATAGAGAGACTGTTAGAGAAAATAATTCACTTTTATTCACCATCTTAGCATCTTTTTGGAAATGAAAATAAAAATATCATAAGCTATTTCTCCAGGTGTAGTTCATCATGTTTGTTGTTTTTATAATTAAAGCCTTTTGGGAACAATAAGCTTTTATATTGCCTTAAAAGCAAAGTTTTATTAAAAAATGAAAATGAAACATGTTAATTCTAGACAATGTCAATTTAATAATTGCAAACTATTAGATATTTATTCATTAAAAGACTTCATCAATCCTAAATTGGGATTTTGTCATGTTACATCTCCCTTTTTTTTTATGTATGACTCCTTTCATGATCCTTTTCTGTTTTAAATCTGGTCTCAAAAGGCAGTTCCTTGTTTTTTTTTGGAACTTTTAATAGAAATTTTTCAAACTGAAAATATATATATATATATAAGCTTTCTCATTTCCGAACTTAATGCAGGCTGTGTAGTGTGAAATACTCGTGCAGTCACACTTGTTTGTCACATCATCTGACCTTCTTTTGAGTGGTTTTGCTCTGGTAACAGGTCAGGTCTTATGTCATCATGTAACCTAGATCTATCCAAGAACAAACAACCAGTAAAACACAACGTGTTAAGGAGTCTGTCATGTTATCTATGTACTAATAATAATAATATAATTGATAATAATAAAAACGGTGTCTCTACATTTTTTTGTTGTTTTAAAGATTGTTCAGTTTTATCATAGAGTTCCAGGACTCTTAAACTCAACTCCAGTATTCTCCAGGAAAGCAGCAGTTTTAAGAGGCTTGTTTTATGAATTAAAACCAACTTATTTTAACAAATTATTTTACAAGTTGAAAAACCCTCTTTAATGTGGATGTTAATAAGCAAGGGGAAGGATTCTACAGCGTTTTTCACAAAAGAGAGCAGACAATTACACAAATCTTTATTGGAGATGGCAATATCTCACACAATTGTACATTTCCAAACAATAAAGCCACTAGTGTAGAACTTAAGGACCTTTCGAGCAACATCAACATCACGTAATATCGGTAATTTTTTACACTGTAGCAAAATATTATTCAAAGGTACTTTATTTAAGGACTAAACCCAATGGGTTTTCAAGTCATTTTACAATAAACCTACATTCACCAATTCACATTGATCTTAATAGACAAAACACTTAACCCAAAGTTTTGCAAGTAAGGAAGAAATATCCTCCATACTGACTATGGAGTATGCAAGACAAATATTTCACTGACTGAGCTGCAGTTGCTACACCCTCTGTTGCATGTAACACATAAACCATACATCCTTGCTACGTTACCCTTTGAACCCACTAAGCTGGCTTGCCAATATAAAACTCAGTTGACAAAGGCCTGTGACTTACCTGGTTGGTAATTCAGTTGGAGAATTCTATTTATGAACCAAGATTATGTTTAAACAAATTTAGAGGTTGTTTGAAAGGAAGCAATAGATATGCTATGTTTAATTACTTTTGTCCTATCAATTAGGATTGATTTAGAAATGCTAAAATCTCCAAAGTAAATTCCTATTCTAAGAAATCCCTTCAGAGAAGTTATTTTTTTAATGTATTTATTAAGTAACGCCCCTCCCACAAAAAAATCTCTTGTATAACATTATATTGTATATAGATTTTGTTTTCCTTTTAAAGTAATTACTTAGAAAAAATACTTTTCTAACATTTACTCCTGATTGGAAACTACACAAAAGCTGTAAAAAAAAAAAAGGTTTTTATGCTGTTCTTTTTAGCTCATAAAGAGAAATTGGGAAAATTCTGCATCAACAAATCAATGCGTTGCAAAAAGATGCACCACTCCAGTCTGTTTGGTGCATCTTTTGTTATGTAATTCTCTAAGTTGGCTTTTACCATTCATTTCCATAAAAATTTCACAATTAGTGGTAAACCCACAGCATGGCCTCGAAATGAATCTTTAAGTTCTAACCTGTTTATTTTTACTCAAAAATTTCACTTGTGAAAATTTTACCCTCAGGTGAGTCATCAGTAGAGATTAGTCAGATTATCTTGTTCCTGTAAACTTTGATGTTGCGTTACCTCCACTCCGCACACGTAAAACCTCCCACCTTACCTATGATGTGGTTCGTACAAACAGCTCTTTGCTTTCATTTGTCTTTATCTTAACCTATTTACCATACCTATGTTCGCCTTGAAGCAAGTACATTCTGTGTATTCTTTGAACAAGGTCATCAGAGCGATTTTTGAGGTTGATGGCTGCTGGAACGACTCTCCTTTACTTACAGCTGAGCTGCAAACCACTTTTTACAGGAAGCTCTAGAGATTGTGGAGGATGTTGCTTCTTTACTTGCAACTGCAGTGAGAGCTTTGAATGCAGTCACACGACCAGCTCACATTACCAATATACGTAGATTACCAATATACGATACCCGGTGCTGTAGAAACTACAGCACCGGGTACCTTCCCACAGACGGGCCTTTCTCACACTCACACAGTGCGTAACAGACAGAGTCACCGTGAAGGCCCCACCATGAGATCTAACATATGATGCTGTCTTACATATCAACATCAGGTGTCTGTGCCTTTGTCACAGATCTTAGCCATCCTGGCTCACTCTTGAGCAGTCACCAAGAATAGTGTTTTACTGTTCAAACATCCTTCCTCTTAGAAAAATTATTATCATCTCCTGTTTTTGTGATGTTAAGTAACATTATACACAACAGGAGGGTAAAAAACAAAAAACAGAACACATTGTAGGCCGTGTCAAAATGTTTTCTAAAACACTACCTAGTATGAATAAACCATGACAAATGAATCTGCAAATGACACATTGGCTGACTTAATTCAAGAAGTAATTATGACTGTTATGGTATAATAAGATTAGAAGCACCCTAGTTACTGTAGAGAAGAATGTAATTTTAAAGCCTCCTCGTCTTTAAAAGCGTGTTTTCATTAGAAAAGGGAAGTTCGATTTTACTTCTACTCTTCGTCCTTCTAACGTTAATGTGAAATTACATCCTTGCTAATCAATCAGTTCTTAGTATTTGAAACGTGTCGACGTTAATAAGAAGTGGCTTCAGCTTTTGCAGAATAAGCCCTCTGTTCACAGCTGGCGCGTTAGCTGGTTTCAATGATTGCAACAAGTGTTTCTTATCATTTTGGTTCCTAAAAGCTATTTATAAGTTGTTTTTCTGTGCCAAATGCTTTATATTTATATGACTGGTTAATACACCAGACTTTAATTTAAGAAAGGTGTTGACCACTCCAGCTGTGTGACTGTTTTTGAGTTATATTAAGTGATCAATTATTTAAACCTCCAGTCTTTTTCAAGCTCAGATCAAGACTTACCACACCGCCACCTCTTACTCGCTGTTGAAGTGAATGTTTTCAACATTTACTTCAATTATGCACGACTTTTTGTTGCTCCTTCACCCAAAATACACACATGAAAAATAAGTTGTGTAATATTTTAGTAGGCAAAAATGAGAGTTTAACAACAACACAATCTTTTAAAATTATTCTGGATGTGAGGTGTTCTTTTTTTCTGACTGGTTGATCAATGCAAGAGAGAAAGGGAGAAGTGAGTTATGTGATTACACTGGAGAGAATTGTCAGAATGAAAAGAAATGATTTAGTCTTATAGTTAAGAGGTTGGGGTTTGACAATAGAAAATAATGAGCAGAGACAAGGAAGCATCCGTTTGTGTGGTGAGTTGAATCCAGGAGTAGATGAAGCAATGGAGGGCGGCCAGATAAAAGCTTGTAGCCTTCAGGACAAAGGAGATGCAAGCTGCTGGCCATTGTAAATAGTTTTCCACAGGGTTATGGCAGATCATAGAAGAAGATCAGAGAAGAAGATCCAAAAATCCTCACATCGGATGGATTATAGGCAAAAGCATGGAGAGAGATCGCAAAGAACACAGATGGTTACTCTTAAAAGAAGGTAGTCAAAGACAATTTGATCAGGTTGCAGATTTCTACATGTTCTGCTGGTCAGGCATAGAACAAACAGCAATTATAGTGATGGATTGCAGGTGTGTGGGAACCGGAAAGTCAGAACACAATCTAAATTCCCACTCTATTGCAATTTATGATTTTGGTAAAAGAGATATTAGCTACTATTTAAATGCGAAAGTTTTGGTTGATTAAACTTCTTTTTTTTATATTCCCACCCTGCAGTTTTTTCCACTAATTGAAATGTCTTTAAATGGACATTAACATGAATTTAACACACTCTAGTAAACAGATAAATGGAGGCAGAGAATGTCTTTCAGTCATCAATGCACACATTCAGCGACACCGTTTCATTCACAACACCTGTCCATCAAAGAGGAATCTGAATCAGAAATACTTTAATAATCCCAGGGCGAACTTTCGTTACAATACTCGTTACAATACTCCACACGTAATAGACATTACTTACATATATTAACAATATATATATATATATATATATATATATATATATATATATATATATATATATATATATATATATATATATATATATAAATATATATAATTAGGGCTCAATCTCCCCATCAGTTTAGGGGTCCTTCACCTGGAAAACTTTGAAGACCCCTGATTAACCTGATAAATTCCATACTCCATATACAAAACAATTGTTTAGTGATATTGTGTATGTATAGTAATTATGGGAACCACAATGTTCTTACCAATAGCATCTATGTGTGAGGACCATGTCAGGTCCTAAGAAATAGTGGTTCCTGGAAACTGGAAGTGATCTTCAACTGATTCAGTACAGCCGAGAACAGTTGTAGGGTTTGGGATGAATTCCTGTATCATACCGGCTTTTTACCCCCTATTTTCAAAAAATACCTCGAATTCATGCTATGACCAGAAACTGCTTGGTTCAAAATTCAAGAAATGCCACAAATTCTCAGATGGATAAAGATTTGCTCTTTATACGGTCACTCCAGAAGACGAATAGTTGTAGGAGTAACCTATTGTCTGGATGCCACAGTACTGAACAACTATCAAACCTGCCATTCTTAGGAAACGTGCTGGAAAAAGTTGTATACCAACAGCTGAGTGACTTTCTCCTGTCTAACAATGTGTTTGATGCTTTCCAGTCAGGCTTTAGGCCCCACCACAGCACTGAGACAGCTCTGATCAAGGTGACAAACGACATCCGCCTAAACTCAGATGCAGGCAAAGTCTCTGTCCTAGTTCTACTGGACCTGACCGCCGCCTTTGATACAGTTGACCATGTGATTTTATCACAGAGGTTAAAAGACTGGGTGGGAATCACGTGTATGGCTCTAAACTGGTTCAAGTCCTACCTTGAGGACAGGTGTTACTTTATTCAAATTGGGAACTGCGTCTCCGACCGAATGGGTGTGACCTGTGGGGTTACCCAGGGGTCGATCCTTGGACCCCTTTTATTCAATCTGTACATGCTTCCATTGGGCCAGCTAATACGCAACCATGATGTGTCGTACCACAACTATGCTGATGACACTCAGATCTACGAGTCGCTGACAGCAGGAGAACATGGGCCTGTTGATTTATTGATTTATTATCTGTTCAGTACACTGTACTGAACAGATTGGCCTGTGGACGCAGAACAACTTCCTCCAGTTAAACTCAGACAAAACTGAAATCATTGTCTGTGGCCCACAGAAACAAAGAGAAAGTGTCATTAGTTACCTTCTGACGCTCTCTCTGGATAATACTCGATTCTGACCTGAACTTCAACAGCCACATTAAATCAGTAACATCAGCAGCCTTTTACCATCTTAAAAACATTTCCAGGATCAGAGGAATAGTCTCTAAACCAGACTTAGAAAGACTTATCCATGCTTTTATCTCTAGCAGGTTAGACTACTTTAACGGCCTGCTCACTGGGCTTTCTAAACGGGCCTTAAGACAGCTTCAGAACATCCAGAATGCTGCTGTTCGAGTTCTGACCAAAACCAGGAAATATGACCACATTAGTCCAGTGCTCAAGTCTCTGCACTGGCTTCCTGTCACTCAAATAATAGTTTTTAAAACAGCCTTGCTTGTGTACAAGTCTCTTCATGGTTTAGCCCCAAAGTACATATCTGACATGTTAGAGCCATATGAACCAGCCAGGACTCTGAGAAACTCAGGTAGTGTCCTCCTGCTGATTCCCAGAGTCAGGACCAAACAAGGAGAGGCTTCATTTCAGTTTTATGCTCCTAAAATCTGGAACAGTCTTCCTGAAGAGGTTCGACAGGATTCAACTCTGCCGTTGTTTAAATCCAGGCTGAAAACAGCCTTATTTAACTGTGCATATAGCAACTGAGTACTATTATTATTATTTTATTTTTATTTTTATTTTATTGCTTTTAAATTCAAAGCTGATTTTATTGTTTCATTTTCTGATCTTTTTTCTTATGTAAAGCACTTTGAATTGTCTTGTACACGAAAATGTGCTATACAAATAAACTTGCCTTGCCATGCCTATTGTAACTAGTTGCATGCTTAATGCCATTGTTCTAAAGGAGCAGTGGGCAATTCCAGTCTTTGAGGGCTAGTGTCCTGCAAGTTTTAGTTGTGTCTCTGCTTCAACACAACAGAGTCACATAATCAGGTCATTAGCAGGACTCTGGAGTACTTGACTGATACTAAGGAGGTGATTCAGCTGTGTTGGACCAGGGAGAAATGCATAAGTTGTAGGACACAGGGCCTCAAGGACTGGAGTTCCCCACCCCTGGACTAAAGGAAAGCAAACATCTTTAAAAATCCCACATATTTTAAAGCTTCTGACAGACGTTGTTTTAAAACATCCTCTGTAATTAACTCTAACCACCTTTCCATCATGACCAGAGTACCCTGTTGAAGAAAAGCATGTCATAAAGTATGATGTTGACTCTACCATGTTTTTCAAATGTGACATTGTGCTAAGAGTGAAGTGTCATTTAAATTTTCTTTCAATCATGGTGTTTTGCATTTAGGCCATATCAGTTGTTCAAGGACTACAATGTTGTTTACAACAACAACCCCTGGTCAGTCTGGTGTGTTTCTAGGTTTTATTAATACTGTTTGTTCTTCAGTGTTTCATTACAAATTTAAAAATATATATTGTTTAATTCTTTTGCTTCGCAGTTACTAAGGACCTAGCACCAATCTATAAAATCAGGCACCAACAAACTACATTGTGGTTTGTGGCTTGAGAGTGACTAAACGTGAAAAAAAGAAAATTCAAGTGGCACGAGGGCTTTACGGAGGTAATGCAGGGGGTCTCACTGGTGAAAAGTGATAGTGTCCCTTGGTGTGTAGTGTCTTATTCTCTACCTTTTTGATTTGCCCCTGTGTGTGTTTGACGTGTTAAGCTTAAGTGTATATCACTTGAGCACCAAGACCTCAGCCCTGGAAGACATGCCTTTCAATTTAAATAAGGTAAACATTGGCTGTTAGATTTTAGATGTTTTAAATTGTGATCCCATAAATTTTTGTGTGTGTATATCACTCATCTGCCTAATTTACTGAAACTTGTGCTGTTACTTATTTAAATGCAGTAATTTAGCAGTAATTTGTTCCCTAGTCTTAATTTCTTCCCCAGGGTTACATCCCAGGATGGCGTTGTCTTTTCTCGTGCATTTTCTTTCATTGTTTAATATAAACTATTAAGATATTCTTCCCTCACCCTATCTCTTGCCACAAGAACCTATAAAACAAAATTGTCTGTCAAAGCCAAAAATGTAAAGGTATGAGTTACATGGAAGTGCTAACTTGATCAGTGATGAGTAGTAAGAGCCTAAAAATATGCATGCTTTTCCTTAGAGGGCTAAGAAGAGAAAGGTACGTTAGTCAGAAGAAAAGAAAAAACACACTATTGGCTGCAAAATTTAGGCTTAAATAATGACTGACCACCCAGTAGTTCTACACGTAGGCCATATCAGTGGTTCAAAGCTTTAAGTCTCTATAAAACTTTACCCATGATCTTTCTGGTGTGTTTTTTTTTTTTACTTCACTATTACAAACTAACTAGCACTAATCTATAAGATCAGCTACGAACAGAATACATTGTGGTTTGTGGCTATAAAGTGACAAAATGTAAAAAAATAAAAAAATAAAAAAAGGAGAAATTGGCTTGAGGACTTTAGCAAGGCAAAGCCTGATGTGATTCCTGCTCTACCAAGTAATGACATGGATATGAAATTGTAATACAAACAGATAGCAGGCATTTCTTGTCATATGAAAATTGCGGCTAACACTGTTAAGACTTCAGTTTACTGCAGCCCATGCCTTTCATATTATGGTGAAAAATACCCCCCACCCCTTCCAATCCCACCAGCTACCACAGTTATCATTGTGTATATTGCGGCTTGTCCATTGTTTGTGGGATTTAGCTGCCAAGTTGAGCAACGGTTAAACTGTGGGGTGGAAAGGTTTGGCCTATCGACTGTCATTTGGTTGGAGGAGGCCTGAGAGCACCAGTGCCACACCACTAGCACGTTACCCTAACCACTCTGCTGCACAACCCAGCTGTAAAAATAGATAGGGAAAGATCGCCCTAGATAGGCACACGCATTCAAGTGCAGACATATATAAGACTGTTCAGGTGTTACTGTGTGGCCTTTGTGGGGGGCAACCTCACTCAGGGAAAAGAAATGAGAAAAAGAGATATGAAACCACAAATAGTACATTTAACCGTCATTTAGTGAGCATAAATTCAGAAAACTGTTTTTGTCTTTTTTTTTTTGTTTGTTCAGCGATGCCATTTAACCATTGATCTGTTTTGACCTTTCTTTAATAGTTAAACTGCAATTTGTCCTCGCCTCCACCAGATGGCATTAGATTCTTGAAGAAGTCGAAAATGCCTTTTCACCCTTCAAACAGACCTATCAATTGTTGTATTTTTTCTAATTGATTAATCAGTTTTGTTGCTTTTATGTAAATGCAAGTCAAGAGAAACTTCACTATTGAGGCCAACATGTATTTTAAATAGAAAATCGTTATTAAACCATTATTAACCAAATTTTAGATTTTTATTTTAGATTTAAATACTTTCTTCACATTTTGAATAGAAGACATAGTAATACTAAAGAGGTGAAAGCAGAGATGATGGAAATGTATTTAAAATAATAGTAAACGTTGTAAAAAAAGAGTAAAGGTTTGCATGATTACCAAACTTCACTCCTTTCACACGTCTGTAAATAAATACTCCCAGAGCTTCTGCTAAACAAAAGCACCGTTATCACAATGTCAGAAAGACAAAAAACTATCCAGGACATTTTAGAGATTTGGGTTATTTACTCTGTGGCGAAAAAATCAATTTCCTTCAAACAAAAAGGTTGATCCTAGTGTTCTGGACATGTCTGTTTGAGTGGATTATAGCCTTAAAACATGCATTAAACCAAACAGCACTCTGATATCTGATAGGTTGGAAAACGCAGAGCCCCTCCCCCTTTCCTTTCCTCAGGTGAATGGAAAGTAGGTACATTGTGTAATCCAGCAGAGTTGTGCACCTGTAAGAACATAACAAAGGTGTGGTATCAAGATAAATAGAAGAAGGGCATCGAAAAGGATTTGTAATATGCATATATAGATTCAGGATTGTTATGAAAACAATTGTGTTGACCTATCTCTGTGGTCAGTGCAGCTTGGTGAGTTACAGTTCAGCAATGCCGTCGTGTCGCCAGAGTAACAACGAATCACAGTTCAGGTAAAGGCTTCTAATTATTAGTCTTATAGATTGTTTAACATTATCTGACCAATGACATGATAAAGTAACAAAAACAGATGTAAAATACATTGTGTTAATGTAGAATTGTACGCTTTGCATGTAAATATGCCCCAAAATTGTGCTGATTAATCTGTATTTAGTTTGCAGGTACATTTTAGAAGCTCAAATCAGAGCTGCTTTCTTTCAAATTTCTTTCACCTCCTCTTAGATAACTGTGATCGGAAAGGCTTCAGCATTTTGTTGTAGTCCAACACAGAGCGTTTAAGCACGAGTTAATATTTAGTTTCCCATAGGAACATTTTGTTTATGTTTTTAGTCAATTAGATTGAGCTACAGCTACTGCTGGTAAGTGACTCAGTTCCACCAACGTTCTGTTTGATATGCAATAGTATAGGTGATAACATTAAGCACGTGCAATGAGGCACAAAACTGCCATAACATCTGAGATCAGAAGACATTTAATCAGTTTTCTACTCGATGCAGCACAACCATAGTGGAGTAAAGGTCTGACTCCACAGAGCGTGATGTCCAAAGAAAACACTGAACCTGGTATGTCTAGTTTGATCTTAAACCTAATTTTTTTCAAGCTTCAATAACCTTTTTTTTCTTTTTTCTTTTTCTTTTCTACTCTGTTTGTTATTTTCCACTCAGACCAGAGTATTGTGAAGTATTGTGCATTTGCAATTAAAAGTATGTATGTGGGTTTATCCAAACTGGTCGTGTTGTTTGCTTAAAACTGATCATTTTTCCACAGCATTTATTTGCCCATTCACGTATGAAAAAAAAATACTCATTGTTTTCCAAACAGATCTATTTCTTTGAGACATTTACATGTGATTTAATAGGTTCTAAAAACCTACGCTCATGCAAATCATTACACAAAATGATTTGCATGAAATATAATGCATGATTATAACCATTAAACTTTAAATGGACTGGGTGGAAAAAAGATATCTAAGCTGAAAAACCTCCATCCAGCAGGCTTCACATGGGAGGTGAGGGCAAACAACCGTCACTACCACAAACACAAGCAAAAAAAATTCTTCCTGTGCTTCACCTGGGGACGATACTCAGTAAGTCTCTACTTCCACAAGGCCACTAGACACATTGTTCCATGTATTCTGATTCATGATCCTGCTGCCTAACCCTGTGTTGCTCTTGTTTTTCTTTCTTTTTTTTTGTTTTGTTGCCAGGACAATGTGGTGCGTAGCTACAAGTACTCCCCCTTGACTTTCTTGCCACTGACACTGTTTGAGCAGTTCCAAAGAGCTGCTAATGTCTACTTCCTACTCATGGTGGTGTTGCAGGTCAGATGGAGCCTCTGCTGTCCTCTTTTACTCTATTTTAAATCTGAATCAGGCATTTTTTGGCTTCAGAATATATGTAAACAGCTTTACAATACATGTGCGGGTATTACAGAGTTTTTTTGCAAAATTACTTTAAGGTTTTCTGAATTTTTCCATGTTACAGTCACAAACTTCATTGTGTTTATTTTTTACTTTAGAAAAAGATCATTTCATAAGAACTAATAACTGTGATCAGAAAGAAAAGTAATGCATTGGTTTGCATGTGCACCAAAATGTTGTCAGATTCTCAAACTTACACTATGGGATCTTCAGCTCCTCACAGAGTTCCCAACGATCTCTTGACTTTATTTTGTTTTTTTACCTGAGACACCTAAAGCTAAAAAGTTCTGCTTTCATGTTATTTAAAATTGTGACATACCTTGACCATTTATTATTAATCATAGACATTAAAGCGCTGTGAGGGTTTTGGCAAGGCAAATAAACACCTTTTTGGGTTTGGATTTCTCCTTTCAGTGTGTTCCTGCCATCTCCTCCATACCTTGGTACATCACTATCATCCCGCTCTTGGTTGTACTCTTTACGAGGGGAATCAAGGATCTGGCCAGCGACATGGTGATATGTCCGATGCACAACAACCCATCGAGATTGATTGTATTGGATAAAATAAAAGACTGCTACGAACAAAGAACAAAGAGGGGAAAAAAATACTTTAATCATGACCAGCCTCATGCTTTCATTTTCTTGATACTCAAGCTTGTGTGTCCTCCCTTTTCTCTCCTTCATTGTCCTCATTGACTCCTTGTCCTCTCCTCATTGACAGAGGCAGTCATCCTCACGGCATTAATTTTCTTTCCTATCATTAAAGCTTTTTCTTTTAAATACGAGCGTGATGTTTTGCATGGAGAATTCTCTGGTTAAGTGCATCACTGAGTTATGGTCGTTAACAGCTCTGGGTGAAACGCTTGCTTGACCCCTCTTTATTGACTAATCATTTAGTGGGGGGTGTAAATCTCCCAGCTGGTGTCACTGTAGAGCCTTGTAATGGCATCTCTCCTTTCTCCTTCCTCCTGTTCAGCCTTTCGTGGCCGCCCTCATTCCCTCTCACTTGCTCCTTGTCCATTACTCTGAACTCGTATGCTTGTCAACCGTCTCCGACTTTGCTCTAATGCTCTTTTTTTACTCTTCCCACCTACCTGCCTCTGTCTCTCTATCGTGGTGCAGGCAAGGCGACGCTGTGACTCGGAGATTAATTCCCGACCCTGTGACGTACTCATCTCCCAGAGGTGAGGACAAAGGCAGTGGGTTAGTCTTGCAGCAGTCAGTGCAGCAGCACACTTGAAACAGTCTACTAATGAATCTCTAATGAAGTGTAAATGAGTGAATCCCTTAATGGTTCCTTTATGAGTCAGAGCATGGCAAAAGATAAAGTAATTTCCAAGAAACTCAAAGGACTATAAGATAACATGTTGTCTTAAATTTTGAGAAGAGTTTAGATTCTTTCCCTGTGGGAACAAAATGTCATATTCATTTTGTACACATTTAAATTGTTCATTTGAAAGATGCAATATTCCTAATCAATGATGGTAAGAAACAAAGGAAACATGATACCTGCTCCAAAATGGTCATTTTAAAGCTCAATAGGAATTTTCCAAATAGCTTCATACATTCATGTTCAACGGAGACTTGTACTGTTGCACCTCTTAAGCATGATGGTTGTAGCATTATAGTATGTTTTTTCTGCTTGAGTTAATTATGCATTGCTCAACCTGGTTACGGAGATGTCAAAAATTCTCTACTTTGCATCTCAAATGTAAATTTAAAGCTAGTTGGGTGAAAATTGAACTAAATCAAATTCATAAACTGGACAATGATACTGAACAAATTTCATTTTGGAATGGATAAAGCTGGCTGGCATTAAGTGTTTTGTCAATTATAAAAACTGTAACAGATATAGCTTTAAATGAAGTAAACAAAGAAAAAAGGAATAATAGATTTTCAGTTTTAATAATTTTAAATAAAACTTGCATGACACTTAATAAAGCACTCATTTGCTAAAGGTACAGCACTTAGTCATTCGTTATATGTTTGACTGTTAAAATGGGCCTGTTTATTTTATTTTTTTTAAACCATATTACTATTAGTTTAAAAAAATAATTTGCAGGAATCTATTTTACTTTCTTTTCATTTTTGCAAAGAAACTTACCTTAATCCCTTTGAAACCCTGTGGAATATCTTTAAAACCTGCTTAGGAAACCAACTTATTCAAATAGGTTCTGACTTTTTGATGAAAAGATTTGTATTCGAGGGGAAAAAAAGCAAATGTAAACGAATGTAAATTGTGTCTTTATGATATATCTGTTACTTTTCTTTTAGTTTCATCACAGCACAGTGGAAAGATCTTTGTGTTGGAGATGTTCTGCGGATCCGCAAAGACCAAGTCATCCCTGTGAGCCGTTGTCTTAATAAAAAAAAACACTACAATGTATTATCAGTCTTATTCACAAAGTTTTTGATTTTTTGGTTTTAAAGCCAGAATGTAAACTAAAACAGTATCATGACTTTGTGATGCTGTGTATGAAGTTATACGCCAAGTAACTCTGTTTTAGTTTCTTCAGCCAGACACCCACTTTTAAAAAACATATATTTCTGTCTTTCTTCCCAGACTGATCTTCTTCTGCTTTTCAGTTCAGAGCCTCATAGCTTGTGTTATGTGGAGACTGCTGATATCGATGGGTAACAAAATGTAGAAAAGCCAATAATTTTGTTTGCTAAAGCTGCTGAGAAACTCTGAGAAAGGCTTACCAAGCCATAAACTAAAATATTTGTAGTTAAAGATTTTTTTCTTGGAAATAAAATTACATTCTTCATGACAGCATTGGTAATACTGTGTACTCACAAATCAAAAACATATACACTGTCAATATTGAGAACAATAAAATAAACGTCTTTAAAAGATATAACAAAAAAGAATGATAGACTTTTTGAACTGTTGCTAATTACATTTAAACCCTTGAAATATAATTAATTTTATCGAGGAAGTACAATCTTGGTTAAAAAAAAATAGCTGCAAATCTCATGACATTTATTATTACCAGTTTATAGGCATCTTTAGTTTTAATTACTGCAAAAAATATTTACATCATATTTTGCACAGCACACATTTGCTAAATGTTGATTTACTTGCTAAATCAATTGTTTATTTCTTATATGTTAAAAGTTAAAATATTTTTAATGCAAGTGCCTGTTTTCTTCATTACTTTAATACTTCATTTCTAAACGATTTACATGATTTTGCTTTAAAATGTGTATTCTTAAAGGTATAAAACTGAAGTGGACAGCGTGGGAAAAAGTTTTTAAGCGTAATATAGTTTTTATAAACTTTTTCTTTTTTAAGTGAGACCAACTTTAAGTACCGGCAAGCACTGGGTGTAACACATAATGAGCTGACCTCTCGGCCCTTAGAAGAGGCCCTTGGAGCCTTTAAAGGTGAATAAATGTCTTATTTTTTGACTCAATGTTCACACTACTTTTATTTTCAGTTTTTTTAACAAGAATGCAATTTAATCGCTGCACATTTAATCCTATAGGTGTTGTAGTCTGTGAGGAACCCAACAATCGCCTCTACAATTTCAGAGGTCAGCTACATTGGCAAGGAAAGTGCTTCCATCTGGAAAATGAACATATCCTCCTCAGAGGAACAGTCCTACGCAACACAGACTTTGCCTACGGCTTGACGATATACACCGGTAGAAATCATGTATTAAATTTAAAGGAACAGTTACACTACTCGAAAACGTATACATCACTCACCTTGGCAGGAATGTCATATTAAATTTTGGCTTTTGATGACACACAGGAGCCTTTAAGGATTTTAAAAGAACGACCGGATGCAGATTATGTCTAATCTACAGATTACCAAAACTATACCTAAAGGCTTGAATGTAAACATGCATCTCCAATGTTAGGGATCATGGTCATTGTTAAATTCTAGGTAAAGCAAAAGCAAGTTTATATCTATATTTTTAGTAAAGGTAATCCAAAGTTTTTTACAGGACATTGATGAAAAGAAAAGGATTAAAGGCATTAATCAGTTTATTACTTAGGTTGTTTATTTAAATGCTGCTTAAAACAAAAAAGCATCATCTCCAAAGAAGATTTTTTTGGAGAACTTTTATTGCATTGCTGCAAGACCCTAACAGACCAGCTGTACCATGTCCCTTTTTGACAGGAAACTCTTAGGAATGTTTTTAAAATGTTAGCAGACAAATTTCCAACAGATTTATAGTGGTATGTCAAAACTTACCTCTAAGGCCATAAATGTTCTCCACTTGCTGACTCTGTTGAGGACTAAACTCAATCTTTGTATTTACGGAACCATAATTCTGGTTTCTTTCTGATCTGCATTAAACTTGAGGAATTCTGAGTACATCAGAACCACTGGCAGATAACCAGACCCTCTATCACACCAAAGTGGAGCTACAGTACCACTACATGCTTCTTCTTGTTGTGGCAATAATTGATCACCTTCATTTTGTGTAACCATAGGTATTCCTTCAGGAGAAATCTGGATTGTTCATGTGTCTAGCAGCATGTTTCAATCAACCTTGAAGGAGCTGAATTTGAAACAGAGTCTTCAATTATGAAGGAATATTTCCTTTATTGCGGTGGATCAGTGTTGAGTTCCAGGATCTTTTAGTCTATAAAGCTTTACATTTTCGCTATACTGTTGTTGTATTATTTACAACTAACGTTCTAGCCTTTATTAGTTTTATCAGTTTTTCAAGTGAAATGCAGCATCTTTAAATGGTTAAACCTGAGAGGACATCTCTGGAAAGCATAATGTTATACTTTATTGATCCATGTGAAGAAAATTCTCTCTTCCCTCAACCTTCTTATTGAGGTCATACATCCCCTGAGGGTTAAAGGTAGTCAGCGTCTTGCTCAAGGGCACTTCAACAGACGTCGGCTTGTGCAAGGCCCTGATCTCTAACCCTGTGGCTTCAGAATGGACTGCTGAATTGTTGTGCTGTTCTATGTTTTCATTAAAGGGGCAGACACAAAAATCCTGAGAAATTGTGGGAAGCTAAGAGTAAAAAGGACGCAATTGGAAGAGGTTTTTAACAAAGTGGTAATTGGGGTGAGTACATGAAGGAAAAGGGGGTGACTAGCAAGTGGAACCTTGTGGAGTCATTATAAATATTGTTTGCATTTTCTGTTTATTAGATTGTCCTGTCTGTTCTGCTAGCGGCTTTGCTGCTTGCCATTGGTGCTGGCGTGTTTTCATATACGGTCAGTAGCCAAACATGGTTTCTGTCATCTCTGGTGATTGACAGCAATCCATTCTACAATGGATTTCTCGTCTACTGGAGCTACATCATCCTTCTCAGCCCAGCCATGCCCATTGCACTCTACATCACGTTAGTACCATTTGCATTACTGCAACACTTAGGGGCGAACAAGTTTCAGCCTTTAGATGCCTTTGTTTATTATAACTAATTAAACTTAAAAAGGGTTTTATTTCAGCTACATGGAGAAATATAACCTCTACATATGCTGAGCCGGGTATCTACTGTGTTTGTCTGTAGGTTTGAGGTGATACATACAATTCACAGCAGGTTTATTGGCTGGGATTTGGAGATGTATTGGCAGCAGGCAGACAGACCTGCAGAAGCCAGGAATACCTCTCTGAGCGAGGAACTGGGCCAAGTAGGGTACCTGCTGAGTGACAAAACTGGCACATTAACCCAGAATCACCTACTGTTTAGGCAATGCTGCATTGCTGGAGAAATCTATGGTAACTTTAATTAACTTTCTGGTATATTTTTACAGATTACTCATTCAAATTTTCTCATAAAGTTTAGAGATCTCAGCATTTTGACATCCATTGATGTAAATGTTACTGTCTATAGTCGTTCACATTTTGAAATAAACAAAGATAGTAAAGTTTTCTTACTAATGTTTTTACTAGAGCCAAAGTTAGCCATTTTCATGCAAAGTTAATCAGAATTAATCAAATAGTAATGTCTAATTTAAGAAAAAATTTAAATACCACAGAGTTTTTGCACAGGATTTTGGGAATGAGAAGTTTCCCCAGTGACTTTTATGACCGAAAATGGTTTAGCTGAAGCAGTTAAAATTCATGCGAATTACCCTCTTTGCTTTACAAAGACAAGCAAGGAGATACATGCTTAAATATTTACAAAAAAGCAGTACTAATATTGAATAGTTATTTTGTTAACATGATATGCACTATAATATTTATTAAATCAGATATTTTTTTAACTCCCATAGGTGATACCTCAGTCAGTGCAGAAGATGTAAAGGTAGGATATCGGTGCAATCATATATTTAGTTACGGTAGACTTTGTTTTGGCACAATGTTCTGTGACTAAAACCTTGATTTGCCAGAAAAAAAGAAAAGAGTCTTGCATTTAACTCCATACAAGTTAGAAAAGAAAATCCAGGGTTTAATCCTGGTGCAAGACGATTCATCAAGTCAAGGATCTACAGCAGACATGTTAAACTCCAATCCTCTAAGTCCAATGTCTCAAACCTGTAGATGTCTCTGGTCCAACTCACCAAAACCAAATCTACTTAGCAAAATTAGTTAATTTAGGTGTATTGAAGCAGAGATACACAAAAACTGGCAGTAATACTGGGGTGATTGTCAAAAGAGGAATGCTCAAAGTCCCTCTCTCTGCAGTTTTTAGATGTATCCTGTTATCAGATGAAATTGAAAGTTTTTAGGCTGAAAAGTGTGCATGAGCAAGACAGAATTCCCACTTGTAAAATACAGACTGTCATGACGAATGGGTCAGAAATAAAATTAACCTTTGTGTAATGCTTGTGAAATTATACCCAAAATACTGACCCATGCAATTTATGACATGGAGGTTTTACCAATCTTACCAAATATTCATGAAATCTGTGCACATTTCTGACTTTAAACATGGAGTTTAAAATTCTCTTTCTCATTATTGTTATATTTAGCGTAATGAAATACCTTCGTTAAGGTTTCATTTGACTTGATGTAAGACAAAAACCTATTACATAATCGTGTGTATCATTATTCAGTGTCCTTAAAACACATTTTTCAAATGTTTAGTCTAGCTAGTTATGAGCTATTCTGTCACAACTATACAGTTCCATGTTTACTTGTTTTGCCCATGTTGTTTCTCAGCCCATGGATTTGAGCTGGAACCCATTCTCCTGTGGTGACCTGCCCATGTTCTCTCCCACACTTGTGGAGAAGATCAGAGGACAGAGGTGTCATCTCACGAGGCAGTTTCTATCTGCACTGGCTCTGTGTCATACTGTCATGGCAGAGTGGAAGGAAGGCGAGCATGATGCTTTGTTGCATTGATTTATTCCTACATAATATTAACACTCACAGCAAGCATGTTAACAAACTTTACTTACTTTAAATTCTGGCCAGGGGTCTTTTTGCATGCAGCTTACATGTTCTCCTTCTGCATGCATAGGTTCTCTCTGGGTACTCATACTTTATCCCACAATGAAATAATATGACCCTTAAATTTAACTGGTCTCTCTAAGTTGCTCCAGTGCGAGTTTGTTCTTGGTTTTTTGTCTTGTTTGCCTCCTTGTTGCCCTATGATGGGTTGACAACCTGTCCAGAATTTAATCCTGCCCTTATCCAATCATTGCACCCCCTCCCCACACTTCACAATCCAGTAGAGATGGAGGGAGCTTTTACACTTTAAATAATGATTTTAAATTATTATGTCAAAACTAAAAAAGCTGAGACCATCCTACAAATAATGTTTATAGTTGTACTTTTTGTATTGGCTGATTTTTTTTTCCAGGGTCCCCAGTTTACCAGGCTGCATCGCCAGATGAAGAAACTCTTGTTAGGGCTGCCAGAGAGCTTGGCTGGGTCTTTATTTCCAGAACAAGAGAGTTTGTAGTTGTTTCAGAGCTGGGTGACACTCGCCAATACCAGCTGTTGGCGTTACTGGATTTTACCAGCCAAAGGAGACGGATGTCTGTTCTAGGTAGGAGTTGCTGTCATTCACAAAATGGTTTTACAGTTTTATAGTGTAGTACAATCCTAATTTGGCCTTGAAAATCCCTTTTTTATATTCATAGTACGTGAACCTGGAGGTGCATTAAAATTATACTGTAAAGGAGCAGATGTCGTAATACTGGAAAGACTTCAGAAGAACTGTCAACATCAGGAAAGCACTGAAATGGCATTAGAGGTAACCAGCTTAATTGTTGTTGTTAATCTGTCCAGTTGTCTATCCTGAAATTCAAGGGTTTTCTTTTAACAAGAAACATTTCTGAACTATTTGTTGTCAAGGTTTTGTGATTATGCTTGCAACATAAAGTAAATTGATTTGTTGTACAACATGTCCTATTAAGCATCTGATTGTAATGATGAAAACCTTTATGCATGGTGTCTAAACTTATTTACATATATCATGCAAAAATCACAAACTCCTGCTTTTATTAGGACTTTTTTTTTTGTAGAAAAACAAAATACAAATACAAACCTGAAGATAACTGTGTTTTAATAGTAAAATGAAACACATTTTTCAAAATCTGAAAAGTGTGATGTTTCTGCATTCATCATGTGGGATGTCAGAGCAACAGGTTCATAGTTATGAGGACGAATGTTTGAGTTTTCTTGGGTACCAGGAAGAAGGCAGGGTGTCTCGGGTCTGGCTAATGTTCAACAGGTGCTGCAGAATCTGACAGTGTTGTTCTGCACAGGTCTTTAGGATTTTTGGGCTGACATCATCTGGACTTGCATCCTTGTTTTGGTTTATTCTCTCCAGCCTACTCTTTACTATTTAACTTATTTACAGAGACAAAAAAGTGGGAGAGGCTGGCCTGGGCAACAGCAGCATGTCCTAATTGGGTTGAAGACAAACTGATGAGGTCATGCCAGAGGTAAAGATAAAAAATCTGAGGTGTGACAGGAAAGCTGTGGGTTAAGGGAGGTTAGCATGTATGTTTGGCGTGGGGACGGTGAGGGTAATGCTAAGCTTGTTCATGAACTAAATCTGCTGAAGAAAGTTTTTAGGTCATTTGCTCTGTCCAGACCTCCGTCTATCTCACCCTTATTTTGGTTGAAGGCTTTGCTTATTTTCATGCTGGACCAGACAGACAGATGTTCTTCCTTTCTAGTTACATTACGCACTATTGTGGATTAATACTTGTTCTTGATTTCTCTAAACATTAGGAGTTAAGGTCAGTGGTTATCCAGGGTTTATTATTAGGGTAGCATCTCACTATTCTGATGGGAATGGTGTTTTCTGTTTGGGAATTGTATTTGGTAACTTACAGACTCAGTTAAGGAATGAATGTCCTCTCCATGTGGCTTACATGCTATCAAGTCCATAGTATCAAAACAGACCTGCATGGCTTGTTCAGGTTCCTCTGAACACTTCCTCACAATTTTCATTTTTACAGGTTCTCTCTGAACAAAGGGTTTATATTCTGATCTGAGAAAAACAAGGGTTCAAAATAACTTTCGTAAATGTGGTCTTGATTTACAGGTATATAAATCCTTCACATTTTTATATAACAAATTTTCTGGTAGAGCACTTGACAAACTGTTGAAAAGTTGGTAGTGTAGCAGACAGCGAGGTATTATAAAAATCACAAGATATTGCAGCAAACGCAATGGGTTGTTGCGTCTGTAGCCTAGCAACAACTGGTCTGATGACATCACATGCATTCATGCAGGAGCTAGAGGTGGGATGTAAGCAATAGGCAAAATATAACTGGTGAAATCTGCTGGTAAGTCATATGCACAAAAACATACTACTACGTGTCCTGGTTTACACCATCCATTGTGGATAAGCACTGCCAATCCATCTCTTTTTCTTTTCTCGCTGCACTTTAAATCTCTGATTGCTCTTATAGTCAGGAAGCCTACCAGAAAGATGTTGGAGTCTAGGATTTGGTCCCTTAAGATGAGCCATGTCTCAGTTGTACATATAATGCTCAATTCCCTAAACTCTACCTTAATCCTTATTAGTTTTTCAAGTTCATTTAACTTGTTCGCTAGTGATCATACGTTAACTATAATAATAGAAGGATCGGATGGTTTGAATTTCCACCTTCTCTATCTTCTCTTTGCTCCTGGTCTGCATTTTGGAAAACTTTCTTTTAAACTCATCTGGGATTTGTGGCTTCAACTGAGTTATTATATCAGCCTTTTCCATGTTAATTAGCTGCTCTCAGTTGTAAACCCCATTGCGGTTATGGTTATACATCCTAACAAATATTCTAAGTAAAACAATAAAAAAAAAGATCAGCAAAAATCCTTCCAGCTGCACACAGTTCAAAGCTAGAGATAAAAATAGTCCAAAAATTGTGAGACAGATGTAGAGGAATTTAAGCTTTAAAAAAGGAAAACTGTATTAAAAAGATAAGAAAGACTACTTTTAAATTACCAAGGCCGTTTTACTCTGGTCATGCCATATATAGATCTGAATCTGATAAGACAGGTGAGACAAAAAAAAAACATTACCAAAAACTTTTAAGAGGGTTTATAGTAATTTAGAGAACAGTGGACAGGACAACGGTGCTTCCACATTGACAAACTGCTTTTTGACAAGTTTGAAGCAGTATAATAGACAACTTGTTCCTATTAGCTGTGAAAAGTATTCATAACAGTCCATCATTGTTACAAATTTTACCATTGATCTGAGCTCCATGGGCTAATTGCACCTGCATACCTTAAAAGCTGTATTTCACTTGTGCTTTACTTAGTTAAACATCGGGCTACTGCTGAGCAGTCGATCCAAATTCAATAAATGAATTGCAAAGAACTGCTTGGTTAGTGTTGGATTTTGTGTTGAGATCTCCCCCCACCATGCACCAAATGTTGAACTGCAAAAAGGACTTTTATTGGCTTTCAGTTTTGTCTCTTGTTCTGCAACTTTTCTTATCTAATATTTGTATCTGCTTATTGCTCAAAACTTGCAATTTAAATATATACCCTGTTCCCATTTCAAACTCTCCACACCATCATCCCTTACCTGCCTTTTGTGGTCTTCATAATGTATCTCTAATATTCTCTAACAGATCTGTGAGACCTTTACAGAAAAGCTGGATTTCTACTGAAATTAAACAGCATATACAGGGATTCCTTTTACTTACTTTTTACATCTAAACACAGCTTGTTGCTCTTTATTTTATTTGGGGTATTAGACTAAAGAGGACACAACTTTTAATCTTTTGTTTAATTGCAATTGCAAATTCAAAATGCATGAATCATGTTTCTTCTACATCACAATTATATGCCACATTGTATTGACCACATAAAATTCCAGTTAAACAATTAAAAAATATAATAAAGTTGATGGTTTCAATCTCTGAATAATCAGAGCACTTCAACAGGCATGTACACTTCGGTAAGAAGTCAATTTACTTCACATCAGCTCTTGCCTGAAACGTCCGTCTACAAATGATGTGCAGCCTGTTATAAAAGCTTATTAACTCATCTTCTGTCAGCTGTTTGCTGAGGCCTGTCTGAGGACGCTGTGTGTGGCTGTTCGATCCGTTCCCGAGGCGTTGTGGGAGCAGTGGAGTAGGACTCTGGTCTTGTCTGCTGCCATCCCGACCTGTGAGCGTGACACTCTCCTGGAGAAGCTGTATGATGAGATGGAGAGAGATCTGCTGGTGCCCTCCTTTTTTATCTCCTTCCATTTAAAGACATGTTATTGATCTGACCAGTAATGATAGCTTAGCCTGTTAATTTTGAACAATTCATTGCATACTTTCAAGTTTAAAACTTTCTGTTTTACTTTCTAAACTGTTTTTTTGGTCTTTTGTAATGTTGGCATAATTTGATAAGAAACAAATCTGAAATAAAAGCATTGTTGTAGCTTCTTGGGGTGACAGCAATTGAGGACCGGCTCCAAGAAGGAGTTCCTGAGACAATTGCTCTTCTTCAAGAGGCTGGGATTAAAGTATGGGTGCTGACTGGAGACAAAAAAGGTATTGGAACATTTACAGCAAGAAGGAACAATTTCACGCGTCTGATGGTACAGTACATTAAATAAGATAATAAGAGTTGATTATCCTTTTTTCTTGCTTTACCTCTTCTTCGATTAGAGACTGCAGTGAACATTGGATACTCCTGCAAGCTGTTGGACCCTGAAAGCAGATTGATGGAATGGCAGGAACTGAGGTCTGTGTTCTTTCACAAAGTTTAAAATTAAAGCAAATAGCCTAGAAAAACTCACATGCACATGCTCTTGGTATCCCATTGATCATTGTTTGTTTTGCTCATGCAGGCAGATCCTACAGTCTGCAGACCCACAGGTCAGCTTCTTCAAAGCCAAGCAGACAGAGCTGTGGGCTATACACAAGCATATGGCAAAACCAAAAACTTCTGTGATCCTCACAGGATCTGAACTGGTAAACTGCAGCCTACACAGTAAATAAAAAATATATAATATTTTCATAGTTCACTTTTTCCACGGTTCTTTATTGCAAAATGCGTATTGTGTCAGAGACATGGGGGTAAAAGGCCTGCGAAATTCAATACATGTGTTTTACCTCATATGAAACCTATTTCAAAGGGAACTAGTAAATTGTCTGGAATCAAACATAAACCAATGATTTATAATTTGGTAGAATCTTTACTTAACACGCAAAAGATGTACACGGATTTTAAACTCTCACTTGATCTATTCAGAGTTCAAAACAACCCAATAAGCCTGTTGATGTCAGTGACACACTAAAAAACAAAAGATACAAAAGTTAATTTAAAAAAATTACGCACTATTGTGGATTAGGCAGGTTAGTGGGTCAAGATCCTAATGACTGAGACTCAGAGGGAGGAGATATCTTGTAATATGAGGACAGTGGGTTCGATTCCAGCGTTCTCTTCTGACTTGTGCCTCTGAACGAGGCCCTTTTCTTCAAGTTGGCTACCTATCGGTTGATTATGTGCGCATGAGTGAAACTGCATGAGGCTCTAGCGCAAAGCACTTTAAGTGGTCTGCCATACAGGTATAAAATAATAATTTTCAGAAACGTAATATTTGAAGGCAAGAGTAAGTTGTGAACACACTTAAAAAAGTTATAATAATAAACAGTAAAATATTTTATGTGAAGAGCATTGCATGCAAACATTTTTCAGAGAGTTGCAGCCATAAAAAAATATATATCCATTTTTTTAGTCCTGCCAACAACAAAAAAAACTGTCATGGCCTGTGTTGCCCTTTGGTTTTCCTGTTATCACTTATTGTGTTTTCCTTTTATATCCAGTTTAAGGATGTTTTCCTAAGCATTTTATTTATAATCCTTAGCATATTTACTCAGTTTGCTTAGTTGCTGTACTTTTCTTTATGTATTTATATATTTTTGTCTGCTCCCCTGTTTCCTGCACTTGTTCTCTACTCCCATATTATCTCTCTCAGCCTTCCCTATTCACAGCAGTATCCTTTCAGTAATCAAGCTTCTTTATTGTTCCATCACCTACACTCCAGTATTTAAGCCTAGTTCATTACTTCACTCCCTGCTTGTTTTGTTTTTTTGTTTGTTTTTTATAGTTTTCTTTTTTTAAGGGGTCTTTTTCTTAAAAAAGTTATTATTACAAATTGTATCACTGTGCCATTATTGTATCCTGTATGTAAGCTGTGGAGGTTCAAACATTTTGAAAAACAGCTCTTTGTTTTATTAATAAATCATACCCTGACACTGGGTTTGCCTTTCAAATTTGATCATGCCATATGCAAAAGTAATGCAGCAGTGGAGTTGAAAATTGCTTCAAAAAACACAAAGCCAACATGCGCTTTCTTTCTCATTACGTCTTTGTTTAATTATGAATCAACTAACTATTAAAAAAAGATGTTAAACATGTTATGTTCTTCTAAAGTGTGCAAGTTATTAGACTTGTCTTCTATGCCTTGAAATTTCCTTTTAGCAGTATTGGTAGTTAAGGTTTCAGTTAAACTTGTGGTAAAACCAGGAGCTATAAAGGTCGATCTGACCATAAAACCCTGCTTTTTTCCACCAGACTAAGCATCTAATCTGTCCCAAAGCACCTCTGCTAGAATTTGATATTCAAAAAACATTTTTATTTGATGAAACATTGGTGACTGTTCCTGGATACTAAATGAGGCATTTTCCAAGCTACTTTGTTAATGCCAAGCACACCTATAAAAAGCTTTTATGTGTTTTGGCCAAGTTCTCATATCAAAGTCAGTTTCTAAGCTGCCTGATTATGTTTGTCCCCAGGCAGAGTTTGAGCAGAGACCAGAGTGGGGGGCCTCCTTCGTGAGCCTGGCAGAGCAGTGTCAGTCAGTGCTGTGCTGCAGGGTGACACCTGCTCAGAAAGCTGAGATTGTGAAGTTGGTCAGAAAACACACCGGCGCCATCACCTTGTCCATTGGGGATGGAGCCAATGATGTTAACATGATCAAAAGTAAGCCTGTTGAATAGCAAATAGCTGTCGGTGAAGAGAATTTGACCTAAATATTGAGTTGCATTTTTGTGGTTTTTGTTTTACAATTCTTATTTTATTTTATCATCATCACCAGCGGCTCACATTGGAGTGGGGCTGGCAGGTGTGGAGGGAGGTCAGGCCGTCCAGAACGCAGACTTTGCAGTGTCGCAGTTCAGATTCTTACAAAGACTGCTCCTGGTCCACGGTCGCTGGTCCTATCGCCGCATTTCCCTCTTCCTTTGCTACTTCCTGTTTAAGACCTGTGGTTTTGCTCTTGTGCACATTTGGTTTGGGATCTTTAATGGCTTCAGTGCGCAGGTTAGAAACACACTCATACAGCAATATTACATTTTGACTTATAGTGAAACCAAGCATAATTTCTCCACAGTCTCTGTACGAAACATGGTTCATCGCTCTCTACACTGTCTTTTACACGGCAACGCCAGTGATGTGCATGGCCATTTTTGAGCAGGTCTGAAAGGTGATTTTAATACCTAAGTAGTAGGAAAAACAAAACCACAGTTACAGTAACAGCTGCTTATCTTTTTTGTATAGGATGTGAGTGCAGAGAGCAGTCTGAAATTGCCCGAGCTCTACAAGAGTGGACAGAGGAAGGAGCTCTCCAGCCCCAAAAAACTAGTCACGTATCTTCTGTACGCTGTCTACACATCGCTTGTTCTCTTTTTCATCCCATGTGGAGTTTTCTACAACACAGCCTATGATTACCAGACCATGGCAGTCACCGTGGCGATGGCAGCCACTTTCACTGCCACAATTGAGGTCAGGATCCCTATTTGTCACAAGTTAATGGAACCTTCACACATTTAGTCTTTTATTTATAGTTTTATTAATTTTTCAAAGTGTTTAAAATTTTAATTTGCACAGTGTGTTTGTATTTAACTTCTTTTCTCGTACAATATTCGTTTGGGTGAGATGACCAGTTGCTGCTTAAATAGATTAAAAGGTTTTATTATTTACTTCTGGAAGCCCATGATTTGGACTTTAAAAGCTACATTTTACATAAATATAGTATTACTTTATGGTCCCAATTTCTAAAACACAATGGAAACAGTTATATTAACTAAATTTTTTCATGTGCTTTAGTTTGTACAATTAAGCATATATTTGTGTACATTTACATTATAGTGAGTTAGCAACCTGTTCCAGTTTCATAGTTTTCATTAACGGTTACATAAAGTCTTAGTGGGAGGAAAATCTTAAATACAATGAAGGTTTTAGTAGGTCATGATAATAAAAGCATTGAATAATGAATTAATGGAAATGGAAATGATTTTCAAAAAACCTTTTTTAGACACCTATTTCTCCTTGGTCTTCATCTATACAATATTCTTAATATGTTTACAATGAAACCTACTTTGTCATGGAAATATCAGTGTTAATTTGTTGAATTTTACATCTCACTATTTAAAAAACATCTTTTGTTGTTTTGTTGTTCTTTTTTTTTTTTACCTCGCCCAATCCATAAATCTAAACTTATTACTGATTTGTTTTCTCAGATTGTGATGCTGACCAAATTCTGGACAAAGTTTAGCATCGCAGCTCTATGCGTCTCGATGGCTCTGTTCTTCATCTGTACCAGAATCACCCACAGCACTGGCCTTTTTCAGAGTTCACCCGTTGATTATTACTTCCTTGGTATTTTCCTCAGTTTACAGAGAATGCTTATAAATATTTAACTGCTTAATTATTTGTGGCATTGCCACTACAAGGAGATCATTAGAACAACAACCCATACAGAGACTGCTAACATTTAAAGCAAAAACAAGCGAACAGGCGCTAAATGTGATTAGGCAGCCTAACTGTTTACTTGTCTTACTTTAATGTTTGTGGATAACTTACAGTAGTTGATTTATTTATTTTTGTTTCAGAGGATAGTTTTGATTGTTTAGTTGTTTTTTTCCCCCAGGCGTGTCTGAAAAGGCCTTCAGTGATCCAGTAGTGTGGCTCACAGCTTTCCTTTCAGCTTGGACCGCCGTATTTCCCTCAGTTACTGCTCACGCCCTTGGTGTTATTCTCAGTATGCACAATAAACACAAGGTGGGACATCTTTGAGTTTTTGTAACAATAAACAATGGAAAAAATCAACACGATTAACTGACATGTGAGGATTTTTAAAGTCCGTATTTGTGTTTTTCAGTTGTGGGTTATGTTTTTAAAAGTTATTTCTATATCAAAACCTAATACAAAATAGTAACAAGACACTAAGCACAAATCAGCTGGGAACATGAATACAATTTGCCAGAGAGCAATAAAATTATAAATTTGAGAGTAAACACAGAATATACAGAATAGAATCGCTGCTCAACAGGGGACAACTGGTAGTTAGGTCTCTATTTAAAAGTTGATACCAAGATAATTTATTTAGCTGTAAAGGTAAAAGTTAAAGGAAATTAGGTACATTTTTTTCAAATAACTGTTGGTTTTTATTACTGAGCTGTCCAATAGTTAAGTAAGCCATAGTAGTGAGTGAAAGCAGTCTGTTTTTGTGAAATAAGTTTATTTCTTGTACACACTGGGGTTGATTTACATCAATTTAGGTGACAAAATGTCATTCAGAGGAAAGCACCCATTACCCCACTGACTCTCTTTGCCGATGTAGAGTTAAAAAGACACTTCACGTAATTCAACACCTTGTGATGTTTACCCATGTGTTCAAGATTTATTGTAGCTGTGGCAAAGATAGTATAATATTTCCTCACCTTTGGGTTGTTTAGTTTGGTTTTACGGCAATGAAAAACTATTAATAAATATTGAAGAACTACAATCCCGCTAAAGATAAAAACACAGTGGAAAAGACAAAAATATTTAAACTGTTTTTCCTAAGCTAATTTAACTCTGCCCAGAAAACTAGCTTTAGCTTTTTTTATCTTATATTATCTTTTTTATTATTATTATTTTGTTTGAATTTCACTTATTGTATCCTATTCTGCTCTCATGGGTGTTTGTAAGAAAAAAATAAATCCCAGATATGTGTTCTTCTGTGATGCAGATACACAACTCATCCCCTCCTCCAGTCGAGCTGAGGTCAAAGTTCATACGAGGCTCATCACTCCGCCGGTCATCATATGCCATCTCTCAGGGTGCCGGGCCTGGACGCCTCATTAATTCTGCAACTTCCACCCGGAAAGCAGAGGTGTTGAAAGATGAGAATGGGACTACAAATTAAAAGCTGTCGTATATTCAGGGCCTTGTTTAAACAAGACAGATTATTCTGAATAGATGTAACAAGAGATTAGAAAATGTTAAGAGGCATGTGATGTCCAACATCTATACCTGTTACAGAAGAAAGAGATGTTGAACCCTGAATAATCTTTATGTCAGGTGATGTATAATTGATGTGTGTTGTACGATCTTGAGCTTGCCGCTACAAGTGTGTGACCATCTTGGAGTCATTACACAGAGAATTGAACCAATCATAGGAGAGATGTGGATTACACGTTATTTAGCAAAGTGCCAGTGATATCCCTCCTGCACAATTTTGTGACATTTTCTGACACAAAATTGAGCCGTCAATCACCTGAAATCCTGTGCTGACTATACATCAATTGGTATCTGCCATTCTTGACAACTGATGGTTTAAAGTTGACTGTATCTAACAGCAGGATAGTAAAGTCTTTCATATCTTATCTGAGTCAACTCGTCTAAACAGGAACCAAAATCAAAATAAACAGTAATAGCGTGCCATTCAATTTTTTAGTCCGATTTAAAGGATGAAATAAACTCATGAACACTATTTTTCATTACTTTACACAATTAGTTCATAAAAATGCGAAACTGCAGATATATAAATAGGCTACGATTAAAATGTGCAGAAATATATGGCTTTTTACAGATAAAATAGAAACATAAAGATAAAAAGCTATGCATAAATAAGAAATCAAAGTAGAAATTGGAAAAATCGCAAAAAATAAAAACCCCTGTAGCTCCTTTACTTAAAGCTTGTTTTTTTTGTTTTCATTTTATGCTAAAAATTAATATAAGGTCAAATTACCTCGAATGGTTCCATTGTTTCTGCATGAGTTTTTAGTAATCCATTTAAAGTTTTAGTTTGAATATATAGAGTATATTATTATTTACAAAGTTAAATATCTGTGTTTTAAAGGACATCCCTGTCATTTTAACAACAGATTGTAAGGTCCTATTTCAGTAATAAAAGATATTACACAAAATGTATTTATTTGCCATTTAATCAATTTACACACAGAGTCCCACTTTGTTTTACAATTGTTTTATTTCTTAATTTATTTCAAAACACGCAATTTACCCATATTATCCTTTTAAGATTTTTTTTTCTGTAACAGTTATTACTCAGGTTTTTTACCATCTCAAGAGTCTCAACTAGGGTGAAACTAGAAGTCCTCCACAGGCTCTCCGGCTTCTGCAGTGGGAGGAGGGTGGGAGAGAGGCTTTCTGATCGGACATGAGCGGGTTACTTTTCCCATTTCTATGTGAGTGGATGTGTGTTTGTATCTGTGTGAAGGTTTACATAGAGCGATAGGTGTGTACATGTGTGTGTTTAAGTGCAAGACGTGGAATGTCCACACGGCTAGGTAAATCGCAGAAACCATAGACCAGCCCGGAAAGCTGGATATAGTCTTCCAGGTTTGGCAGCCAGATTGTCACACCTCTGATTTCATCTTTGGTTTCAGAGAGGAAAAAAATACTCTCGAAGGGATAGCCTCACCCTCTGAAGCATGTGCCTATGTCTGTTTATGTATCTATAAGTCTGTCGGAGGGGAAAATACAAGCCACGCTCTCCAGACGACTTTGTAAACTCGAGTAAGAACAATGTTAAGTGTCTTTGCATTGATTGTGGCCCTTCCTTGGCGCTGGGAACAAAGACAGTCAAACATTGTGGGGACAGAGGAGCCATAATGAGTGAAAATGGGAGGGGGTCAACTTTCAGAGATCAGCATTGGCTCCATTTTGGCGTTAGTGGCAGTTTGGGGCTTTTGTGGTGAAAAGGGGGGGGGGGGTAGTGCTGCTCAATCCCTGGTCACTCGGAGCAAAAACTGAGCAACTGGTGCTGCTTCACCTTTGTTTGGCTTATGAGACAGGTGGGAAGAAATGAGGTGGAGAAGGGTCAAAGTGTGAGTGTTAAACTGTGGAGTAGGGTTGGCCGGGGGTTGAGGGTTATACACTCTGACCCAGCAGCAACGATTAAGATTGGCGAGGGTCAGGTGTTTGCATAGTTTTCTGTGCAAAAGCCACCAACCGGAGCCATTTTTATTTCCTCGCGGCTGGCTACATCATCATTAGATCAGCGGGAGTCAGGTGGTTGGTGATGGAAAGCATGGTCTTTGCACCACAGCTCTCTGTTTTTGTACTCCTCCATAGAGGCAGGAGATGAGGCAGAGTGAGAGAGGGTGAAGAAGTGAGATTTCTGCCAACAATGGGGCGAAAGATGAGTATATGTGAGGGAGTCAGGGGTGGGGGGTGGGGGCAGTCGTTTGGCAGTCGCACACTGCAGTTTGCCTTGATGCAGAGAGCCTCTTCTCCCATGATTTTTGCTCTTCTGTTATCCTCCCTTTCCTCCTTCCCACTGGCCTGCCCTCTCTCTACCTTTTTTCTTGTTTTGAAACTGATTGTCTTCTACCATCACAAAGACACTTGGTTCTGATTGATTAACAGGTAACAGAAGAGGGAGAGCACAGTGTGACTGGGGGTGTCTCTAAATCGGCCCCACCAGGGCAACCTGTTAAGTCCGGTCACAAGACGTTGCCCCGAGCAAAATGCTGTTTGACAGCAAATGTGGGAAATGTTTCTGGCCGAACGCTGGGTTGCCACTGCTGTTGGTTGGTCAATCAATCGGCAAGAAATAGTTTTCAGATTTTTGCGTGACAAATATTGCAACCCAAAGCAATGGAACATAAAATAGAAAAAACACTGTCTTCCACAAAGGTACAAATGAACACATATACACAGATTGAAGAAAAAGCATGTAGACAAACATACAGGCATATTCAAGGCCACCCGGATCGGAGTGTGTCCCTCTGATTAACTCCAAGTAAACAGCCAGTCTTTGGAAAAGCAAGACACACATTCCGATAACCGAGTGTGGACCACGAGCTGAGGAATGAAGATTGAATGCTATTGATTAGGGAGGAGACAGGTTTTACCTCCCCCAGCACACACTGCCCCCTACTGTCTGGATTTATATACATAAAAAAAACATTGGGGGGGGAAGGGTTGCAACAACACATGCACACAACCAGTGAATCCAACAGCGACGGAAAGTCTAAAAACAACAACCCCTCCAACGCCTAAAACCAAAATACTTCCCCACGCCTTTTTCCTGGCATTTATTTTGATAACCAAAATATTCTCCCACCCCGTCTCCACCCATCCCCAAGTCTTCTTACCCATTTCCTCAACCCACAAAAATCACAGGTCATTCCTGTTGGTTTCTATACAGTTATACAATATCCATGCACAAAAGAAAAGAAAAAAAAAGTGCACCTTCTTCTCAACAGGAGGCGCTGGTCTTTAATAATCTAAGAACATCAGGAGCACTTGAACACACCCAGGAACCTTTAAAAGTATCTTTTTTTTTCTTTTTTCTATTTCTTTTTTTCCTCAGAGAAAAGACAACTAAGAGGCAGAAGAAAAATGAATGTAAGGTTATTCCTCCTTTGGTTTAACATCGAATTTTTGGTTTAAAATTCAGCTCAAATACATTTATTTTTTCTTTGTGTGTAGCCACTTGTGAGAGAGCCTGAAACTACCGTGCCTTGCAAAAGTATTTGAACCGCTTGAACATCAACATTACTAAATTTAGCATGATAAAATGTAACACATAACTGAGAAGTGAAATTAACCAAAAAAACCTTCAAAATAAGTACTGTGATGTACTCACTGCCCTTTTCTATGTCATCTCTAGATATTTTTCAGTGGTGCCAAATAAATTCAACGGCCTCGATTTGGAAACAGCAAAAAAGAAACAAGGGATAGGTCCTAGATATAATGAAGCAAGCTGCATCCTTTAACATCCCAAGATACAGTTTTTCATCTAAACTGAGAGGCAAGGCAAAGTGCATTTATAAAACCTATAATAAACTTAGATTATCTTACACCTATACATTAAAAATGGTATGTAGAAGAGAAAACTCACATCATCCTCAACATAATACCCCGACCTAAAACGTGGCAGCATCTCTTGGGCTGTTTTTAAATTCAACAGGATCAGAGAAGCTGGTCAAGGTTGATGGGAGAAAATAGATTGAGGAAAAATACGAGGACAATATTGGAGGAAAGGGCAGCAAAGGACTTTAGACTGGTGAAGAGGTTGGCCTTCCAGCATGACAACAACCGCAAATGTACAGCCAACGTCTATATGCTGCCTAGTCAAAGTCCAGGTCTGAGTCAAATGAGGAATCTGTGGCAAGAGCTCTCAAAGATGGGATTGATTTTATAGATATTCTTTATCCAAACTGACTGACCTTGAGCCTTGAAAAGAAAACTGGTGAGCAAACATTTCTGTCGTCAAATGGTTAGAGTTTCAAATTTGTATTTGTAAAGAAAAAAAAAACCTTCCACTTCGCAGTTCTGCTCTTGTTTTATATTGGTCTATGACATAAAATAGTAAAACACTAAAGTTTGTGGTTCTAATGTGACAAAACATGAACATGTCAACGGTGCATGAATACTTTTGCAGGTCACCGCAAGCCTCTCACGCTTTCTCTCGCCCGGCCTTCACGTCTGTCTTCTTTTTCTCAGCTAGTCCTCCACAGAAACATTCACAATGTCTTTTCCTTTTATGAAAACAGTAAGTACATGCCGTAGCAAAAAACAAACAGAGAACGTATAAGAAAAATAAGCAAAAACAGATAAAAGGAAATTTTTTAACAGTATAAAGCTTCAAGTCACAAGTTCCAAAACTAACTATCATAAGTATCATAGTTTCATAATCATCGTTATCATTAGCAGTATTATTTTCAGCTTTAAATTATATAAAGTTTACATGAAAGGTTTTTGAGGTATTTCAGAATTAATTGTCAAACACATGCCTACCAAGTCTTGGCACTAGCCCGGGGGAAGTGTTTTATGGACAGACAAGGTGGAGGGAGGAGAGAGTTTGAGTCTTCCACACTTTTCCAGTGCAGCCTCTGTGCTTGCACCCAGTGCACTGTTGGCCATTTGAAATGCAGATGCTCCGAGTGCTTAAGCCCAGCAGCCTTTTTTGGGCCCCCGCTTTCTCTGTTACACAAAAATATCTCTGATGCGGGAAAGCTACAAACGGCTGAGAGCAAAAGCAAGTCGGGCATGTATAATAAAAAATTTTTTAAAAACAAAGCAAAGAAAAATGAATGGTTGGGCCGAGTGATGATCAACTGTACAGTTACAAAGACTGAAAGATTAACGAGTATCACATAAGTTTGTTTCAAATAAATGGTGTAGGGAAAATGTTTTATAGACTTTCTACGTGATAAAGTGCTTGTATTCTAGTGTATCAAGATGGAAAGTCAATATGAAAGAAAATGCTGACACAGCTCCCACTCTGTGTCCCTCTCTTTGCACCCTCCCCTCTCGCCTATGTCCATCCAATTATGGGCGCATTGTCTGTGTGAGTGCTATGTTTGTGAAAAAGTGTGCACGCATCTGCATGAGTTTTATGTGTGCATGTGTGTGTGTGTGTGTGTGTGTGACCAGTGCAGTCCCACCCGTGGTTGAAGGGAAAAGGCACTCAACTCTGTCTGCAACGCAACCACCTCCTCCTAAGTGGCGCGATGCAGTCTGACTGCACTGTTAAAAACAAATGTAATGTGCGTCTATAATACCTGTTATTGTGTGTGACCATTTTTTTTTGGGGGGGGGGGGGAGATGGGCAGGGCTTTTGTTTCATGTCAATGTTTTGAGTTGTGTTCCCCTAGGCAGTTTGCGACTGGTAGGCTGCAGTATCTTTGGTATCAGTGGCGGTTTCACAAACCACTCAGCTTAGTGAGGTAGCCACACTGGTTCTCACTACAAACAAATGTCATTTTGTCAGCTTCAAAACTACAGAGCTGATCCACCTATTGTTACTGATTTGTACTAGTCAATTTTAGCTCATCCTCCTTTGGCGATGTTGACCCACTGCTTACAGCAGCATGACGTTCGTCAGTGCCCCTCCGTCAACTCCTCTATAGTGACCATTTGTTATCTAATCTGCACCGTTAATCTGACTACATTGTTGGAAATGCTACAGATGCATTTTAAGACCACACTGATAACTATTAACTCCCCTACCTGCTCCCCACTCCCACAGAGCAAAATTAGTAAGTTAGGACGTTTTGGAGGTCAGGTTTTGTCCACCCACCCCCCACCCCCACACACACACACGTGTTCTTGAGGTTCATCTCGAGAGTAGCACAGTTCTGACCTGAAATGCCAGAAGAGAGAAAGCGTCCATCATTTCTTCTATTCTGCAGCTCCCTTTTTTCTCTTTTTTTCTCTTCTTCCTGTAAATGTCTCCTTCATGTCTGCAAAAAAATACATCCTTCAGCAGAACAAGTCCTTGCATTCCCCTTTTTCCGTTTAAAAAGTCCTTCTTTTTTTTGTTTTTTTGTTGGGGTTTTTTGATTTATTTTTTTTGATTTATCAACAAGGTGCCTTACGTATGCACAACAGAGCACAATAGTAACAAGAAATAGAAACTTTGTGTCTATGGTACTAATTAAATACCCGCATCAATATAGAGAGGAGGAGACAAAGGGCGAGGGCCGATGGGATTAGATTAGAGGGACGAAAAAGGAGGTAAAGAACCAAAGATTGAGTGAGAAATTTGTCCAGTTTTGTGTTGGTGACATTTTTTTTGCCGGCTTTGGTTATTTGAGGTTTGGGTTTGCTGTAAAATCGGATTTTTTTAAAACATTTTTTTTTACTAAAAAAAAAGTTTACGTCAATTCAGTTAAAAGCTGATTGTTGGTATGGCACACACCGCCCTTCAGCAGTGAGATGCACAGTTGAGTGTGTTGACCTTAGTACCGTATTCTCACATTAAGGCAACAACTGTTGGCACTGTTTGTCATCGTGAGTGCGTTGGTTTGCTTTGGGTTAGCTACTGATTCATAACCATAAGGTTTACATTAAATGATCAGTTTCAGGTTTTTTTGTTTGTTTTTTTGCAAACAGATAAAATGAATGCAAAATATAAAGCCTCCAGAATGAAAAATCAAAATTTGAACCTCCAAAGCCTCTGTCTCACCTTTCTGTTTCCCCCTGATGCACTTCTCTCTCCTCTCTTTAAGTAGTAGTTTTTTTGTTGTTAATTCCTGCCTACATACAGTAATTCCCTGCCTTTGCTAAATCCCTGCGTTTGTTTTTGTTTTTTTCCAGCATTCATTTCCACCATCCCCCCATTCTCCAGCTCCCCCAGCGGTGATTGGATGAGGAACAACAATAGGATATTGGTTAGCTATTGATCCGCCTTCAAAGAGCTGCGAGGGCCTGAATGTGTTGTGCCTTGACTTCTCCTCAGCATCTAGTGGCTCTTCCTTTTCCTCCCTCTCATCCACTCTGAATTCTCCCACCTAGACCCCCACTTTTTTTAGTTTTTTGTTGCTCTGCTGAGTATGGGTCTCTGCTGCCAACAGCAGGGGGCACTGTTGATCTGTCACTAAAGACAGGTCTGGACGGATTGGTGTGCTGTTGGTTTGCTGCCTGCTGCTGTGGAGGCCTTTGTGTGTCATCTTCTGTGTGCTCCTCCGTTGTTGTTGTTGTTTTTTCTTTTTTAATATGCAGCTGTAATGTAGTTTGGCTGGATGCCCGAGCGTGTTGTTGTCATCGTTTGGTTCCCAGTTATTGATTCAAGCTCCCAGCAGAACAAAGAGCATGTCCAGACATCTCACCAGCCTCTCTTTTCTTGATCGGGGAAACTCAGGCTCTATAGGATCTGTCTAGGAGTAACAATGACATCTCTCCCTGCAGGCCCTTTGACATCTGTGCAAAAATATAACCTGGGCCTGGAAGAGGTAAAGATCTCCTGCCGACCGTCTTGAGTTTCACCTTCAGGAGGCGGGAAGGGGAGGTTGGGGTCAACGAGCCACTTTCTCCGTCTGCATCGATTCATTTTTCAATTCATTAGTTTGCTGTATGATCATCCCAAGCTGCTCTCTGAAATGGCTGGCCATCAGGGAATACCTTTGGCTGAGGAATGAAAGGAGACTACAGGAGGAAAAAGGGGCGGAGGTGGAGGCAGAGGATTGGAAAGCTTTGTTGTTTGCTTTTTCTTCACAAGCTGCACTGTTTTCTTTTTTACGACGGCCTTCTCTCTGTGTGAATGTGCAGGATAGTGCACTGATAATAAGGCTATGTGCTGTTCGTCAGATTTATTGCCGTTCTTTCGCCCTTGTTGCTTCCGAAGAGAAGAGGCGGAAAAAGGGAGGCAGACACAAAGGAGGTGAGTTGAAGGAGGAGGCTGGCAAAATGTAAAAACTGTCCAAGAAAATGATCAAATCTTTGGTTTCTTTTTGCTTTGTCAGATGTTATAAAAATAAAATAATTACTGAAAAGAAACAAATAGACTGAATCAATGATTGTCCTTGTATGAGTAAAGCAGAGTGAGCATCACTTCACACCCCAACTCTTAGATTCTGCTTCTTTCAGGTGAGAGCTTGAGATTTTCTTGACGGACAAGAATGATGATTGCATGGCACGAAGGGTTTTCTTTTTTCAGGCAGTCCAGGCCAGGTAGGGTCATCAGTGAGGTTTCACGGCCACCTCCTTATGACGCCTGCTGCTCCCACCTGGTTCCCCAGCCCTTTTGAAGGCCTCCTATTCCTCCTCCTTCTCCTCTCAGGCTTTGGAGAAGGTGGTGGTGGAGGTTCCCGGCTGCCCTGGGCTGGCGCCGTGGTCATCGTGCCAGCGGTCGACGCAGCGTCGACGCGCGTTCATGAAGAAGTTGCTGACGGTGCTGAGCTCCAATCCAAGCTGCTGGGAGATGGTGATCTGCATTTCCTTAGACGGGCGCTTGTTCTCCTTGAAGATGGCGATGAGTGTACGGCGCTGCAGGTCCGTGAAGACTAGACGCTGTTTCTTGGGCGTTGTGTTGCGGTCCTTGTGTTGCTCCTGTTCTTTGCGCTTGCAGGCTTGGTTTGGGTGGCAGCGGTGGGAGGGATAGCGATAAGAGCGGGGAAGCCGAGAAAAGGGAGAGAAAACAGACAAAAAGAACAAGGTAAATACACAGAGGTGATTGGTTTCATGATGACAAAACAAAGAGATAAGGTGGAGGAAAATCAACCTAACTGTACTATCTCGCAAATGTATTAATGTATTAAAATGATCTTCTCTAGTTTTGTTATATCGCCAAATGTGAGACATTGGAGACAAATGTCACCAAAAAGCAATTTGTGCAGCTGATGCACAAAATGTTTTTAGCAAAAGCACAACTCCAGTCTCTGGATGGACCTTTCTTTAAACCACACATACATGTGTTGTTATATACATATGCACATGTATGCATAAATATATACACATGCATTAAAGAACATACCTACATATGCATACATCCATACATGCACACACTCTATCCCATCAACTCTGCCCAGCTCCTCTATTCCTACAAAAAAAAGGCTTCCCCACAGCATGATGCTGCCAATGCCATGTGTTACAGTAAGGATGATGTGTTCTGGGTACGATGTTGGCTTTCCCCCACAGGTATAGCACGTTGGCCAAGAAGTAGTATACCCTATGTTGAGTAGGGTGGCATTTAAATGAATCAGGAGTTTCTTTGACAGCATTTTTATTTATGCAACTTTTTTTTTTTACAGATGCAATACTTTTAGATAAGGAATAGAACAATATTTTGTGAGATACGTTAAGCCTGAAGTGTTGTTTTGTGAGATAAATGTCCCGACCTTGTCTTCATTATAGAATTTATTCAGTAATGCCCTCTAAGAAACCTCTGAAGGTGTTTTCTCAACACTGCATTTAATTGTGTTTAGGAGGAACTAAGTAACAGGAGCTGAATAAATAATGCATGCCGATTTTTTCTTTATAGATTTACAAAACATTAATGCTTTTTCAGCCGCTTTACAATTATGTGCAAGTTTGTCTTGGTGTATCATATCAAATCTCAAGAAAACAAGTTGAAATTTCTGGTTGTAAGGTGGCAGAATGTGAAAAAGTGCTATTGGTACGAATGCTTTTGCAAGGAACTGTATTAAGTAGTACTTACAAATATACAAAGTAGTTTATACACCAACAATGATGCTACAGCTCCATCTCTATTGCCATATTAAAGTTGATTTAAAGCTAATCCATGCATCCTGCCCAGTGGGAATATTCTTCCAATCTGTGGAGTGCAGACAGGGAGCCAGCCTGCGGTGAGAGAAAGACTGGGCGGGGAGGGCAAGGCAGTGGGACTGGCTGCTGCCTGATAGCTGGAGACACTGCTGTTTGATTCAATATTAATGTAGTTTGAGTCGCAATGGGGGACTGAGTGACTGATGCACAAAAGTAAGCACTTTGTGTTTCGGATGTGTGCGTATGTGCACCTGTGTGTAAATGAGAGT
>JAVLVB010000724.1:1119127-1169737 GCA_032876305.1 Orestias chungarensis
CTCTCTCTCTCTCTCTCTCTCTCTCTCTCTCTCTCTCTCTCTCTCTCTCTCTCTCTCCTTCTCTCTCGCTTTCTCTCACTCCTCTCCCAATAATAAAAAAATGTTCAACGATTTCAAAGCCACGCCATTGGTTGGAGATGCTTTCTCTGCCGTCAATCCAGCATGTTTTTTTTATTTTTATCAAATGATCGCCACAACAAAAAAAACACCAAAAAAAGGAAGAAATACACCTGTCCGGCTTTTAAAATAAAAAAAACTCAGCCTGGTGCGTGGAGAGTGTACGCGCCTGCCCTGGATCACTCTCGCTCTTCTCTTCAGCACCTTCAACACCCAAAGCGCTGCTCTGCTCGACTCGGCTCTGAGTTTATCGACGCGACCCTCTCGCTCCTGTTAAGTCGAGACCGGGTTTGTGCGCATGTGCGCGCCCCCGCGAGCCTCCCACCCTCGCACTCGTCGTCTCGCTCAGTGTGTGTGTGTGTGTGTGTGTGTGTTGGGGGGGGGACGTCACTGCCCCCCACCCCCACCTACTGTCATGCGTTTTGCAAACTGAACCTCGAATTCCCGAGGAAAAAAAAAGATTGCATTATTGGCGAGTCAGATAAAAACACAGAAGCGCAATCTTCTGCAGAGTGCGCAGCATTTGCAGTCGGGCGGATAAGAGAGGTCTCGCTGCTTGTTTTCTCAGATAATAGGCGCCAGAAAAACACATGTGACGGCTCTGTTGAAGGTTAAATATTAATTGATGTGTTACACCAGACCACGAGTAGGATGAGAGAGAAAAAAAATAACCCAATTTAATTAATGCAAATTAACAATTTAAGTCTTACCATTTGACCTCTTAACCCAGAGATCACATCTATAAATATAGTGTCATCTGAACTGCTAAACGTATCTTTCCATCACCTTCTTAACGTTTAATACTTTTTCTCCTACAACTTGTATGTATATATTTTTTATATGTTTATTTATTTTTATTTTTGTTTGTTTTACCTCTGGCGAAAATTACTGCATAAAATCCACCAAGTTTCTTTCATCATAGCCTGTGGGCTTTGACCCTTCCCCTGCGTCTTGGACTGGCGGAGACCGACGAAAATCAAACTGTGGGCGCACCAAACTTCTCACGCCCTTATTGCCAACTTCTTGCATGAGGCTGTCAGTCCGGTTTCAGCATCCATCAGCGTCAGAGTGCGCATGGATCAGGAGCCGCGTCGATATGGGTTGGCTCGTTGCAGCAGCCGCGGGTATAATATGGCTGCAACACGGCATCTTGCACGTCCAAGATCGAGGGGATTGGATTCGGCTGTGAATCTTGTCTTGGACTCTAAAGTATATGAGTGTAAACTTGACAGTGGTCAAATAGTTTAGAGAAATATCTAGTGTTTTTTTTTTTTCTTTCAATATCTTTGGTTACAGAATTTTTATTATTATTATACATTTTATGTTAATAATACCAGGAAGTCTGCTTCAAAAGCCAAAGGCAAGAATTAAAAATTATAAACCTATAGGAGTTTTTTAAGTGTTATATTGATATAAAAATGATCACTACAAAACCTAAAACAACCCAATAAAATCGGAATTGTCGTACCTTTTACCAGAGGTATAAAATTAAGCTAACAACTGATTATTTAGTTATTTATCTAACTATTTATTTATTAAGGAAAATATTATGTTGGGTCTGGTTGCCTTGGGTCAGTGGGGCAGATTTTCTTTATACAAAAGTGAGGATGTTATGACACCTTCACTGCAAAGAGTTTATTAAAATCAAAAGTCTTTATTAAATCACAGGTTAAGTTGCACTGATGCACTAAGTAAAAACCAGACAATCATGTTCTTTCATATGTGCACTTAGTGTGTGTCTGTGAGTGCTGCACTGTTAACACAGTCATCATCATCTCTGTGTACGTTTTTGAATACATTATTGTCACGAAAGATCAGAGCCCCATTTTTATTGGCTATTTTACTCAAATGGTTCAGGAATAAATGATGTGTGTGCCGGTGATAGATTCTGCCCATAGGTAGGAGTCTCGTGACATAAATTATGTATATAAAATGTTGATTTATCCAAGCTGATGTAGTAATAGCAATATTTAACAAGATTACCATCAAATCCTGTGTCGTCCAATTCGTATGTTACCAGTGAGTGGCACAACCAGTCAGATGGAGAGGAGTTTAGCCAAAGACAGAGCTGGGACGAAACAGCCGTACTCTGGTTTGATGAACATACAAGTATAAAATTGTACACTTCTGTGGTTTTAACATGAGTTTATGAAAGGAAGATAATCCCAATATCCATACATGTTTTATTTATATGAATTAAGGTGTCCCTACATAAGTAATTATGTGCTTCCTTCATAGCATGTCAACTCTGAGTGGTTGTTTCTCTGTCCTGTATTTTGTTATAAGCAACACTTACCATTCACCAACACGAGCTCTAACCCACAACATTAACGTTTCTTCTGAAATTGTTAGTTTTGCTCTTTTTTTATGTATTTAACACATCTTAATCTTTTAGCAAGCTAACAGCTATGTGGTTACTAGCAATTAAAAGTCATATTATAGAAATGATCACATCCACAAATAGTTCTTTGAGGAAACCTAATTGTTCAGATTAAATTACTTGGTTTTCAGATGTATCTGCTATCCCAGATAACCTTTAAATCTTCAGAGAATATTTAAACTCAGAGTGACTAAAGAATTAGAGATCCCTAATGACAAAAGCAGGAAAAATAGTTAAATAGCTGGACTTTTGCATCTTTGTCAAACTATGAACAAATTGTCTCTGCTTTGTTATAATTTGAAATATTTTTCTAACTCAAAATGTCTTCCAACGGTTCATTAAAGAGAGTTTTAAATCTTATTCAAAGGTTGTTCCATTCTCAGTCAATCTAACTACAAACTTGTAAGGTTTAAGATAAGAAAAAAGTTTAGTGAAGTCATGCAATTATAAACTCCCTAAGTTTTAAACTAAAGACTTGGTCACAAATATTCATCAATGTGAAACTAAATAAAACCATTTAGGGTTACTTAAATTATTGGTTTCACATTCTGTATATAAAGTAATCCCCACTCCCATGTGACGAAACTTTGATGTTATTTTCGGATGCATCAGCTGCTGTGCAAACTCCAAACAAACGAGCCCATTATGATTTCGACCAATCTGGGTGAAAAAGAAGCAACCCAAGCAATCCAGGAAATGCATCACTTATCATTTGTTAATTATATAAAACAATCCTGACCAGTGTTTACCCTCTGTGGTGTCAGGGTCAACAGTGATCTCACTGAGGAATCGTTATGGGCATGCAGCTATACGGATGGCACTAAAAGAAGTGCAGAGTTCTCTGACTGCCAACCAGGGAGGATAAAGAAATGGTGGTTCTCTGGCTTCAGGCATCATTGGGGGAGAACAGCATTGTCCGCTTGGGTTAATGTCCCCAGTATCGATCCGCGCAACCACCGCTATCGAAAATGAATTACCAAACCCCGAGCAGCAGCGAATCCGTCATCTGTGCTCAGCCAGCCGGCCGCGGCTGCACGTCGGTGCCGCCGATGATGGATGCCGCCTCTTCTGTTCCTGATTCATCGGGTTTACAAGTTTTTTTGGACTTTCACCGAATGTATATATATACATCTGTGTGTGTGTGTGTGTGTGTGTGTGTGTGTGTGTGTGTGTGTGTGTGTGTGTGTGTGTGTGTGTGTGTGTGTGTGTGTGTGTGTGTGTGTGTGTGTGTGTGTGTGTGTCCGACACTTCCTGCGCCGCTCGGATCATGGGGTCAAAAGGCCATGTGGGAATGATTTGAAGCCCACGTCAATTTTAAATCAATCACTGCTAATTCCACCTATCTCCCTGATCGAATCTTTTCAAGTCAAAAATGAAATTTAAATGCAAAATTACCCCCCCCCCCTTCCCTTACACACACACATTTACATACACACACACACACACACACACACACACACACTCACACATTTATACATACACACACGCACATACACACACGCACATACACACTTCCTTAAACTGTATGCGCCTAGAGCTCAGTTTTAATTAGTATTTTAATGCTTTCAGATCTAGAAGAGTATCTCCTTTGGCAAATACAATATGAAATATTAACTTTGTCAATAGCACCGTTGTAATAGAGACGATGCCGAACAGACTGGTGATTAATTTCAGATTAATAAATGCGACCAAGCAACATTTTTATTTAATTTGTTTGTGTGTATTGTTTTTGTTTTTTTGACATCGACTTTTTTGCAGTTATTGCGCAGAATGCTGTGCGTTTACTTCTCTTTACTTTCCAAAGTTATAATATACATAAACGCACAGGCGACTCAAAGCTCTCGAACATGTATATTAAATAATCTTTTTGTTGTTGTTTGTTTTTAAAAGCAGAGTTTATCAGTCAGATGAAGTACTCTATGCTGCATCGAAGGTTTTTCAGATGGTGCCAAAAAAATAAATAAATAAATAATAATAATAATAATAATAAAATACATGAAAAAGAAACACAGCGCAAAAATAATCTTCAATTTTTCAAGCTAAATTCTTACATACATTTTTATAATAGGTCCGAAGTCACGAAAAGCAAATGACAGGAGAAAAAATAAGTTTTTTTTATATGAACCATAAAAGCAACCACTTTCTATTGAACAGTTTATTGGGCGTTTGAAAAAATAAAGAATAAAAAATATATATATATGTATATATGTGTTGTTAAAAGATAGTTGGGTTTTTCTTTATATATTTTTTTTGTCTCTTTTTGGGCCAAACATTGTCCAAAACAATTGAAGTCTTCGAAAATGCTGTAATACTTTGAGTAAAACAGTACGTGTCTATTTATTTTTCGGTGAAGTTTACAGCCTGAATCAATTTTGTTTATTAATATAATTTTTCGTTAAAAGTGAGTAATTGAACATCTCTGTATCTGGGTGTGTGTGAGTGTGTCGTCTCTGTTTTCCCAGGAACCACTCGATGGAGACAGACTAATCTTTTCATGACTTCTTGAATGACTCCTCGGCTGATGCATCACGCCTAATGTATTCTAAAGTATATTTACTTGAATCTGGGCTATTGGCAAAAGTTAAGTAGCGGTGTTTAGTAACGTCGCATTGATCAGCTGTTGCTCTGATCGCCCAACCCGCGCACAAATCCACAGCCTGGGCCTATTGGAGATAAATATAAAATAAAATAATAAAAAAACCTCGCATAGTCTGCCTTATTTGCCCGTGGCTTTGCCATAAGCAAGCGGGGAATGCAGAGTTTTGTATGACTTAACAATCTCCGCATATACGCAGAAACTATGAACTACTCCTGCAGCTGTTGTGCTGTAAGACATTCCTCACAGCATACTGGCTTATAAGCAACTATATATATTCGAATATATATTTGTGTGTGTGTTTGTATTTTCCTTTTCCAGTACACGCTTAGACCTTTAACTTGCCTCAGATTTCCACCACAGTTTCAATAGCCCACAGGCCAAATCAATGTCACACCCGCATTTTTGAATGCACCGTGTTTGTCCTGTTAAATCTTTAAACGGCAGCCTACTGTTAAAGCAGTTCTGCTTCACAGCCAGGCCTCCCTGCAGCCACGCACACACACACACAAACAAACACAGCTTCCATGTTGAATGGAGGGAAATGGACAAGAGGAGACGAATCAGTTGCGCGTTGAATCGCCTGTGTTTGTGAAGCGTTTGGCCGCAGTTTGTTAAGGAATTAGTGTGTTGCCATAGATTACTGTTTAGGCAGATTTGCATTTGAAAGCACCCCAGCAATATAGAGGACCCACGGTGATCGATAGCCCTGGTGCCGCATCGATCCATCCACAGTCTGATCGATCGGCAGGAAGAATCGGACGCGCATTTCCACCTCCTGCTCTCTGGGGTTCGGTCAAAAAACATATAATAAATGAAAGGGAAACTTGTACGGAAATAGACGCTTATAGAAACACACACACACACACACACACACACACACACACACACACACACACACACACACACACACACACACACACACACACACACACACACACACACACACACACACACACACACACACACACACACACACACATTTTGGAGAGTTAATAAATGTTTGTCATACAGTTAGTTAGGTTATACTCATAATATTCAATAATGGTTAAATTCTAATTTATGTTGACACACAGTCCCACGTTAACATTTTAATTGATATTTAACTGACTGTATCATGAGCTTCTATCAAAAAAATGGCTTTTATGATGGAAGAAGGAAGTTAATGATGCAACTTAAAAAACATTTAACCAATCAAAATGTAGAGAACCCTATTTATGGTCAGCTTTATATTGTTTGTTTTGTATTGACTAGTAATTAATCGAAATGCACTGTCCTGATTGTCTGATGTCCAGCAGGGGGTGGGGTTAATATACGGAGGTGAATTATTTACAGTTAACAGGTCAACAAAAAAATAGGATCAGATTTCTTATGTTGATGGGAAGTCTATGGGAAAAATTTACTTTCTAAAAAATAACCAGACACTAAAAAATATGAGATATAGATGAAATTACCCTTCAGACAAATATTTTATCTGAAAACTTTGTCGTCAAAATAGCTTTGTAATTTAACAAAAAGCAGTGTGAATGGTTAGATCTAATCTGTGCACACAGCCTTATTTATAGCAAATGTTTTACTTAATTGTTGAAATGTTGAAATAACAGCATCCCAGCATCATGTAGTGCTTCACAAGCCTAAATTAGTTTGAAACATTCTGTTTTGGAAAACAAGAAAGTCCATATTTGTTACCACGTAAAGTAACACACACTTTATTATTAGCCTAAGAGTCTATCACTGAAAATACTGTCTTAACTAAACTAATCTACAATTAATAGAATCTAATCTGACCTGAAATGTACAACAACACATGACAGATTTTACTGTGTTATTCACTAAGGAAAGGTTCAACCAAACTCAAAATGAAAAACAAATACAGCTATATTCTACTTTAAAGTATTATCATGTGTCAAAAACATGTTTCTTGTTTTGCAGATGCAACCAGATGAAAAAGTCTAACGATGTTTTCTTTGATTAAAATGACAGTGATCATTATGATAGGGATAATGGCTCCCTTACATAGTTAAAGCAGGTAAAGCATCCTGGATCCCTTCCCTTTGACCCCCAGGGTTCCCCGGGCCTTAATAGTGAATATCATGCGATTAAGAGGCTGCCAGCGGAGTTATGCAGGTTTCTATCTGATGCATGAATTAAAGTTTTTAAATAGTTTTAAATAGTTACCATTAATGCTAACGTCACACATGCAAGTGAGCTAATTTTCTCAAGCCTGTGTCTTTCAATGGCAAAGATTGACACATCTGAGCTGTGGTTGTCAGGGCAACAGTCTACATGCCACTTCAGAAAAACTGATTAAAAAAAAAAAAAAAAAAAAAGCTAGCAATATTTTACAAATGTTTTTGTTTTTTTACACTAATCACAAATTGTTGCTTTTTTATCTTTATCCACTTGGTGGGAGTGCTAATGATAAGTAAACATTTCTAATGAGTTTATTGCCGTGTTGCCAGTTAATTGAACACCTAAGCCCTTAGTTGTGGTTTTTAGAGGGAAGGTTATTGTTAGGATATATTTAAATAGTGCTTTAATTTTAAATCTGCTCAAAGCTTGATACTTAGGCAGAATAAAACTAATTTAGTTTGGAGGTTTTCTAAGTTATCTAAATTTCTTTTAATCGTCCAAAGCTGTTATTTTACTCAGTAAAAATACTCAAAAAAAAAACATAAAGTAGCTGCTAAGCATGTAGAGAATATGCTCAGAGAGCTCCAATTTCTGGCAAATACAGATTGCCCTGCTCTGGCTCCATATGAGACACAGGTTAAATTCCCAGTTTGGAGTTTAATCCTTTTCACCATGATGTGTGATTCTCTGTTTCTATATTTGCATCACCAGGTCCATGAAGTCTAACGGTCAGTTTTTGTTGCCTGTTCCTAAATCAATGTTCTAAACTGAGGCCGGCAGAACCTTTGCCATGGAAATCTTTGCTTTTGTTTCTTTTTGTTTCATGTTCAAGGAGAAGCTTATAAGCGATTTATGTAACCTGAAGAATTGTATCTCATCTGATTTTGGTTGAGTATGTTTTGCATTTTTTTGTACTTTTATTTCAGTTTTAGGTCGATATTTTATCTTGTTTTGCTTTTGTTGTTTTTGTTTAATAAGGAAATTCTTTGGGAATGTTTTTTTTTCTCTTAAAAGTTTCATTTAAATAAAAATTGTTTGAAGCAATTATTTTGAATAAATCCTACAGGAACTGTTGGCTCACACACAACAGGCCTCTGGACGTGGATTGGCTGGAGAGATTTGGGACAACAAGTGCACCAGATGAAGGCCTTTCTCACAGCCTCAAATACTAATCATTAACCTAAATAATAGTTGGGATTTTTTTAGTCATTTAAATTTTATGTGCGTTTAAAATAAAAGCGCAATATGTTTTTTTCAGACGTATAAAAAACTGTTGGGTTATAATGTTATTTATTTATTTTTGAAAAATCTGCAAATAAACGACTCCAGTGTGAATTATCATTCAAAAAGCCATTATTTGACATGACTGGAAAAAGACAAATGCGCTAAAACGAGTCCCTGTCTAGTCATTTATCTGCGAGGGGGAAACACCCCAACTGGAAACAATAAGAGCCGTGAAAAATGCGCGCGTTTATTTTGTCAGAAAGGTCGCGGAGGCCCAGCGGGTTTGCTTTGAACGCGAGGAGCTGCTTCCGCTCAGGTGCGCCGCGCGTGACGTCACTGTGATCAATACAGCTACTAATCACAAACACGATCGATACCCCCATCGATCCGATCGGAGATGGATTACACGAAATGTTATATGACCGGATTAACTTCTCTGTCTTTTGGGGGCACTTTAATTTTTTTCTTTCATTATCGTGTTTATTTTATTTTTGTTTTACTTTACATATTATTTTTTGCTGAAGCTGGATAAATGTATTAAAATGTAAAAAAATAAATAAATAGATTGTCTTAGGGCAAAAAAAATAAATAATAATAATCTAAAGTTTTTCTATACAGTGAAACTGAAATGTTTTTCTGCAGACATGTTTTTCCAAGAGCAATTGTTTGATTGGATCGACAAAATAAACACGTCAAAAAATTGTATTGTTTTCAAAACTTTAAAACATTTATTAAGATTTTTTAATAACTCTTACGTCTTTTTGTCGATTCAGATTGTCACAATTGGAGAAAAGGTGTGTGTGTGTGTGTGTGTGTGTGTGTGTGTGTGTGTGTGTGTGTGTGTGTGTGTGTGTGTGTGTGTGTGTGTGTGTGTGTGTGTGTGTGTGTGTGTGTGTGTGTGTGTGTGTGTGTGTGTGTGTGTGTGTGTGTGTGTGTGTGTGTGTGTGTGTGTGTGTGTGTGTGTGTGTGTGTGTGTGTGTGATAGCGAGAGAGGCTCTCTATTGATGCTTCTGCTTGGGTTCCAGCTTGTCCTTGTCATTTTACAGCAGCTTCCATGGTTGTTTTATCTGTAAATGAATAGAATTGCTCAATTAATCATATAAAAGGCTAATTTCACATGAATGGTTGAAACTTTCATGATTTATTTCTTGATAGATTCTAGATACAAAGGCATATTTTCATTGTCATTGTTTAAAAAGTAATAATAATAACATAAAAAGCAGCTAAATACTAGCAGTGCAGCAGTGACTGAAGAAAACTGTCAGAAAGAAGAAGAAAATTGAAGAAAATGAAATACAATAAAATGCCATTATGTTGTTACATTTGTCCCTACGTCACATTTATATATTATTTTCTAAGCAGTTGTCTAACAATAACATATTTGTGTGTCTTAGATTTCAGCATACATGTGGTCAATCTTTAAATTATTGAACTGGTCTGTATGTCCTGTGTAATAACACTTTAGTTTCATAAAAATGTTAAAATTCATCAAAATATTTCCTATTTTCCACATATGCATACAAGCTAAGACAGTACACATTTAAACACAGATATTTTTACATCCTCTTGGTTTGTCTCCGTAAAGTCAGAAGGCCTGAAATGTATGTGTTTATTGTATTTTATAGGCTGCTGGTTGGAATTATAGATTATAAAATGATTATGTGTATGTATTTTCTTCTGAGTTAGTTAGGCGCATCGATCATGGTTCTTCTTCCATTGCCGTTCTGCTTTTTTTAAACCACACAGCTTTTTGTCTCGCCTCTTAAGTACTCCTAACGCTGGATTTATAAGGCTTAAAGCGTTGCCAACACATATTCCGCAAAGAGGATCAGACATTAAGTGTAGATCAAAAGGATAAGGTCTTAAAAACAGAACAATACCCTTTTTGCACAACATTTTTGCTCTTATTCCCTCACGCATGGTAATGCAGGGATTGAGCTTCCGACGGCTTTAAGTTTCAAATTAATTTCAGGCATCCATGCGCTGCAAGGAGGGTTATTGAACTCTCCATTTTGTTTTTTATATAAAATATGAGGAAGTTTCCATTAGGATTCAGGTAGCCGTTCCAAATCAGGTGATCACACGCCAAAAACATGCTTGAAGTGTTTTCTGTCTTCTATTTTATGGGTGTTCTTTTCTTTTTTCGAGACTGTAAAGCGGAGGCGTAGAGCTACATTTAAACTGCAGGCTCACTCTGCCGTGCTTTTGTGTTTTTTTTTTTGTTTTGTTTTTTACAGACAAGGCTCACTGTATGAAACAGTGACACAGCTTGAGGGAAGATGATAGACCGCTTGGCTGCATCAGTAACATTCAGATACACACACACAAAATAAACTCAAGTGATGACCTACTAGTATACTAGTCATACTGGCTCACGCATCAAACACTTTGTTTTGTTCTCTTTTTTTCTTTTTTTTTTTTTTGCTTCAGCCGCATCTAGAATTTCCCTCCTAGTATGATTTTAATATCTTATGATTTGTTCCTTACATCCATTGGTATGGTTGACAAGCCTCTCTTGCAATAAGTGTGAGTACATCAACACGGAACCATGACTGACTCCTGCTCCTCAACCCCCCAATCCGAGTCCACCTATCCATCCATGCCACCCCACGCTCCCCCAATACCTCCGTTAGACCAACCCCTCCCCTGTTGAAACTCCCACCCTCCACACCCGATAGAGCACCGGTTGCTTAGCGACAGAGGGAGAGAAATGGATTGAAGAGACATAGTCAATCAATTCTACAGAGAGAGAGTGAGAAAGAAGGGGGGGGGGGGCTAAAGAAAGAGGGAGATACTGAGAAGAGAAAGAGAGGAGAGGAGGACAGAATGCAGAGTGATTGTAGTCACATTAGGGCTCCAGTTGAGGCTAAAGATGCTCCTTCCAAACATCTATCTTTGTTAACTGTATCGTGCGCCTGAAAATAAATCCATCTATGCAGCTGTCCACCCTTCCATCTTTGTCCGAGTGCTTTCCTTTAATACTTTTATCACCACAAATTACAGTCTGCACAAGCAGCCAGTATTTAATATTCCCTCACTCAAAAGAGAGTTAATTGTATATTGCAAACGGTCTTTCTCCCCGGGCTTCCTCCCTTTCTCCATTAGTCACTACTGCACACGCACACACGCATACACACAAACATGCAGATGCCCAGCAATACCACATGCCCCTCCATGTGCATGTGTGTGTGTAAAGCTGGGTGTTGAGCACATCGACTGAGTATCGATCCCACCACTCACCTCCCTGCAGTCAGCTCTTGTCCTACATAGCATGCCCTGTCTGATTTCTCCCTTAATGGCTTTTATCCAGCTCCAATCTTTATTTAAACTGAAAAGTAGGAATTAGCACCCGCGTCTATCCTGGTCTCCCTTACCTTTTTTCTTTTCACCATCATCCCGGAGTTTGAATCGCAGAGTATCGGTCCATTGACCCCATCTTTCCCCCAGCTACAAATGCTTTCCCCACATGGAAATGTGCTGGAGACCATTTTCTTTCCATTTCTCCTGGGTTCCCACTGTTCTGTATATACCTCACATATGGATACAGAGCACCATGCAGTGCTACGACGTACGTTTTCTTTGAGTATTGACAGACCCGCCTCTGCTTTGTTGAAATAAAAATGTCAACATAGAAATTTCAAAGCGAAAGCCTGAAGTTGATGTTTTTGAGTTACATTCAAATAAGACGTCCAGAAACCACATATTTGCCTTATATTTATGCTATGATAACATGTAACCTTGTTTCTTAATCATCTGGAGAAATGACTTATGTTTTTTAAATATTTTACCATCTATATTCTTTAATGGTATTATTTAATCCAAGTCACTCAAAACTCTGACCTGTGGCAGGATTTACAGGACTTCTGCAAGTAAAACAGAAATAAAGCTAACTCGCTAAAATACAGTTATGAAAAATAGCCATACAGCTCAAATGGATGCATTAAAACAAGAGCAAATGTGTTCACTAACATGCAAATATTGCATAAATTGTTGTATACCCAAAGGTCTTAACCTGGTATGTTACTGCAGGTCATAATCCTGCTTCCCTTTATGATACACAAGAGAAAAAAAATGGCACAAACAATTCCTGAATTGCTTGCCCTTGCACTGGAGCAGTTTGCAGCTGAGTATGAGCTGATCCTCATCCGCAGTCATGCGGGCATTTTTCTACAGATTGTTATGGTAATAAAGAGCTGACTTTGTAACTCTCACCTAAGGCCCTGATATATAGATTGTGCCTCAAAGCGTGGATGATATCTCTAGAATAAGTCTTTCTTTTAGCTATCCAAAGATTTAACTGCAATCATACACTTAAACACAAGTGGCTGTGCAACTTGGAGTGAAGGTCAAACCCAAAATATAATCAAACAAAGACCATTTTAATTGCTTGAGGACTTATCGTTCTCACTGAGCCAAGACAGCAACGAGATCAAATAATGAACAGGCTCCTTTTTCGTTTGCAAACAGCTTGAATGAGAAGTGTATGATTGTGGAAGTTGTTTAAGCAGCACAAGTCAACTTTTCATAGTTCAGTTTAAGAACTACATTACAATATAAAAGGAATCATAAGAAATTATGTTTTAAAGCTGATGTTTAGCTGAAGATGTTCGTAGGAAGTATTGCATTTACTTGAAGGCAGCTTTCAACCAAAACCCTGCAATCTCCCTTTGAACAACTATATTAAAAAGACAAAGAAAAGACAGCATAGTTACTTACAACTAGCAATTACAGCTTTCTGGGTAAAAAAATGCAATTAAATTAAATAGAATAATAATCATCATTTTTTTTGAAGATGTTATCACATCAGACCTACAAACTTGCATGTGTATATGAATTTTATTTTTATTTTATGTTGAAGAACCAACTAAAGGTGTGCACAGCTGTGATGTGGAATAAAAGGATTCATGACTTTCAGAATTTGGTTAAATTCATGAAGAAAATTTTGCCATCCAATTGTATTCTGTCCCACTGAGTGAATATGACTAGATTTTTTAGCACACACCTGCAAAGAAAACATGTCTGAACCAGCTTTGCATGCCTAGAAAATGTTATTTCTGCAATTTTTTTAGTTTAGCCCTTAGTTTTGTTCTAGCTCGGTCAGTTTAAATTATGTTTGTATTAAAATTTAACGTAGGGCCATTAATTTAACTGGACCATTTTACCAGATGGCTATACTTGATCTGAACTATTTCATTTTAGCTCTGAATCTACTATGTTTAGCGTCATCAAGCCTTAAGTCTTTTGCATAAGGATTACCTGCTGGCTTGTAGGCATATGCATCCATTTTCTCAGAAACTGAGCAGATTTAAACATTCAAAAACAATCTACAGTAAAATTGTTCTTTCCTTTATGACAAAATGTGGAAATATTTTAATGATTTATATAATTTCCTTCATGAACTATGACTAAGAACCCTTTGCATCATATAATTCAAAAATATTATTGCACAAACCAAAATGTGTCTGCATGCAGAGCCTAACAGTTAATATAACATTCTCAGATGTTTAATAATGCTATTGCATGTTTATGTTTATTTCTGAATATTTGCTCATGTGCACTTCACTGGTTAGTAAAACCCAGGAGGGTACATGGTAATATAGGTAATCAAAAAATATTGTATGTAAAAGTTCTTGCCTTAAAAAAAAATTGGTAAAAATTAACCACTATTTCGCCAGCTCTGTATTCAAGGTAGAGGGCGCTGGGAACATTTTTTCAGTAAGTGGACAAAACTCTTGTATCTAGACATTTTATCACTTCATCTCACTACCAAGGCTTATAACAAAAAAGACAATTTTTAAAGTGGCACGCTCGCCAGCTATCTATTTGTTTTTTATTGTTGCATGAATAGGATCTTTTATATTTTAGGGCAGAAAAAAAACACTCATAAAAAGAATCTCAGAGGGGATCTAACCATTCTTGTCTATGGTGTGAATGTTGGTGGACTGGTCTGCAGAATGACTTGGATCAGAGCCTCAGATGTAAATCCATTTCCTGAAAAACGAAGTTTCAACAATTGACATGATCTACAAATACATGAAGCTAAAGCTCAATACGTGGAAGTGAACTGCAAAATCTCCACAAAAACCCGCTTTCCAGAATTGTAATGGTCAATATGGCAGCATGTTGCATTAGCTCTCCTTCTTTTGTTATCATTTTATTTATTTTTTAATATTTAAATTCTCTTCTCTGGCAGGAAGCCTTTTTAGACAAATATTATCTCTTTAGACGTTATGCAGCAGGAATAATTTTTGCTGCTGTTTTAACTTTCAGTTATGTTTTATGATGCTTAACAACAGCAACAAATTGATTTACAATTGGAGCTGATGGTTAACATAACAAAAGATGAAATATTGCCTCAGCTGTAACCACAAATCCCTAAAGACTTTTATAAAAGATGTGGACCCAGAGCAGAACCAAAGAGGACAGAGGGGGAAAGAAGAATTTTAAACCATCTCCTCTGTCAACCCTAATGTCTGTCGCTAGCAGGCTTAATACTGGAGATTGACTGTCTTCAGAGGTGAGATAAAGCAGTAACACAGACTGCTACAGGAGATGATACCTGCCCAGTGCTCAGCCTCTGCAAAAAATCTTTGAAGAAACTGACAATATGAGTTCAAACCAAATGTGATTTCCCTTTGGAATTAATAAAGTATTTTTTTTTTATATCTAGTTGATTTAAAACCCACATAAAATGACAACTAGCTCCAATTTTACATTTATGGATGTTCCCTAGTGAGGAAATTGTGTTAGATTCTGTAATTGGGATCCATAAAGAACTGTGGTCCCACTTCCACATCTATGATATGAGGTGGATTATGTTTTCTTCAAAGGCAGTATTTTGTTCATGCCAATTATGTCCACTACTCTGTCATTCAAATAATTCAATTTTAGACTCATCTGTTCAAAGCGCATTGTTCCAAAAGTTCAGATGCTTTTTAAATTAGATGCGTGTCTTTTTCTGATTTTGCAACAATGAACATTTATAGCAGGTTCTGCTGTAGGTCCTGTGATGATGTTTTAGCATCTCTAGGTCAGTTGCTAATTTCGAGTTGGATTTGAGGTTTTCTGTTTGAAGGCTTTAGCCAGCTCTTTAGATTTTACCATGGCGATCACTCTCACTTTGTCAGTCAGCTAAATGAGGTATAAACAGAACAAACCTCTGTTAAAATGCAAAGTAATGATTTTCTCATCGTCTGCATCTGATCTGATGTGACTGTGTTTTTAATGTTATTTCATGGGAAAGAAAGTTATGTTTTTCTAATTCATTTCTCACCATATGCCATTCCAAGATTTGACATGTCTAAAAAACAAGCAAAAATAAATACATAAATAAATGCCTGTAGTAAAAACATTGTGTACCTGCAGCTGTGAAATGAAGTCTCTCACTGATGCACTTGCACTCCACACTAAGCTTTCCACCCAACGATTATTCCTTAATAAGCTTCAGATGCAAACCATCATATTTTAAAATGTCAGCTTGTTACATTAACACTTTGCCTTAATTTGGTTTTTTTACCTTGCAAAGCCCGATTGAGGGCGGAGCAGCCCTTGTGTGGACCAGCTGCAGAAACCCTTTTCCTTCCGAACAGTTTGGAAGTGAATGCAAACTCACCCTTCATTTGTTCCTGATAAAACCTCTCTTTTCTTACATCTCTTACTCTATGCAATCATTTGCTTCAGTATCAGCTGACTCAATGGTCATTAATCAGTCATAAATGGGTTCATTGGTAGAGTGAACTTGCATTCCCCAACATGCACTCATAAGGAAACTGGGCAGACATCCTGACCCCGGAATGAGCTTTGTATTATTCTACACACGCAACTTTTCATATTGATGGACTTCCCTTATTGTGATCCGCCAGCCACAGCCCAAGGAGGAGCCCTATGTGTGCCATCACCCCCATTTCGATTTGATTTGATTTGTCGCTCACAGAGTAAAGTGATGGGAAAGACTCTTATCTTGGCCAAGCAGAAACAAGCTGTACCAAATAAGACACATCAGGCTATCTGTGCTGGCACACACAATAGGGATTAATTGATCTCCTAATACCACAGATAAATCAATCCCTTCCTTCCCCCCAGTGAGCTTTCCGGCCAATTGGACTCCCTGTCTTTTGATCCATGCAGCACGTTCAGCCAATAGGAGGAACCCGGAGCTTGACAGACAGCGGTACCGGAGAGATCCCGAAAAGAAGGTAAGGGAGAAGGAGTCCATCAGAAAGCCATTGGCAACAGGAGTGAGAGTGTGAGTAAGCAATCCACAGAGAGCACTATACTGCACAGAGGTGGAGCGAAGCTGCGTGAAAAGGTAGAGCATCGCTGTGATTGCTGAGCGATTTAGAGAGGAGGCACTAGTTTTCAGATGTGCCAAACCAACAAAAGCATCTCTTAACTGTAAACAAAAGCAAATATTAGGCTGAGAGGATATTTGCTCTTGGTGTTAGGGATCACACGTCCTCATAAATAAATCCTCTTTGCAGCCATTCTCCTGCAGGCTACTTCAAGCTCTATCACTGGCCAAGACATCAGCCATTTTCTCCCATCTTATCTCCACTTTCGTTTGATCCATCTCCATTAGACACCCCCCACCACCACCCTTACACAGCCGAGCACCACCATCGTTCTCATCCCTCTCGCTTCTTTGTGTTTCTCTCCCACCCTATCTTTGTCTCGCCAACACCTTGGCATTTCTGTCATTCCCACAAACACCATTTTCCTCATGCTGCTCATATAATAACGGGCTAAAAATATGCCTTCTGTGCGTGTTTTTTTTTTTTTTTTGCCTTTCCAGTATTGATTTTGCCCATAGCATTGTCTATGGAGAGCAAGAGGGGAGAAAGACAGAAGGCGGGGGAGAGAAATGAAGTAGAAACAACTGGGAAAAGAATTGCTTTCTACGTATGTGGTAATTCTCTTACCTTTCGTATTTTACTTTAAGTGGGTAGCTATACTTGGCTTTACCTCAGTGCAGTACCTTTCAATTAAAAGGTAACTGCGGTCAGTGTGGTCCTCTCTCCAACACATCTTTACCTCTCAGCATGTTGGAGCAGCAGGACGTTTACACACTGTAGGCATTTAATAATAACCCACTGAAATGAGAGAAACCTTACCATTGCAAATATGGTCCAGATCAGCTTTTCAGGGAAAATGTTTGGCTCTTTTGGCACTGGTGTGTAATGGGAATGGAGAGAGTTGATCAATAGGCTATTGATCACAGCCGGCCAGAGTCTGGGGAATTGAGAGTGAGAATAGAAGAGTCAGGGTGGGGGGTTGGCTCCAGGTTGAATTTTTAAAATCCTCTATTTCAGAGATGACAAATAGTCTATTTGAAAAAAAAGGAGAGAGAAAGACAGAGGGAGGGAGATCGTCGTGAAGACTCAGAGAAAGACTCGCTGCTTGCGCTTTTCTCTGAGCGGAGAACTGAGACCTCTCCGCTTCCCAGAAGTTACAGTATTTTGGGAGAGAGAAGCTGAACTACAAAAGACAAAGGGAGCGGGGACTTCTCAGGCTACAGCCGCAGCTTGTACTCTGGCTGGAAGAATATAGAGGAGGGGGAAGGCTTGTTAAAAAAAATCTATCAGATCTCAAGCAGAAAGAAGAAGGCTAAAGCAAGATGGTGCAACAATAATTTTTGGAAAACAAATATAGTTTGAATAAATCTAAATTTTGTGGAGCAGGTTTTTTTTTTTTTTGCCTGGACAGAATACTTCACCAAATAAACAGTCTGGATGAAATTTGACAAGTGTTTTTCCCACAGAAGAAATGTTCATGCTCTTTTCTGTGATTATGAAGCCCATAGTACGTAAGACCACATTTGGATTGTGCCAGTGTTAAGCTAAGCTATGTGAACAAAACACAAACCCATGCATTTTTCACGTGTCTTCAAAAGTTTCAAACAGACAATAACCTGAATAAAAACTTTGATGGATGCTATTTCATTTTTGGGGGGTTGAATGTGTCCCAACTCAAAAAGGTCATAGCATTATAAAACAAGAATAGTAAATTTTGTCTTTCTGAACCACATTGTTTGCACAGAAAATAATTATGCTTAAAGATATAAGCAATCCCAGAGATCAGGTATGCTTAAAAGGATAACATCAAGCCGAAGGATAATCCTCAATGTTTTGCAGAACCTCAGTGGCCCTGCAATAGCATTTATACGCGCTATGCTATTACATATTTCTCTATGGATTAACCACAATGTCTGTTCCTAAATTTTCATCCATGTAAATTGACAATCACGTATAAACGGGAAGTATAAGGAAAAAGATGGATGGTTTTCAGTTTTTACAAATAAACAAATAAACGTGTGGCATATAGCTGTATTTTGGTCCATTGACTGGATAAAATCCATATAATACTTGCTATATAAGTAGCATGACCAGTGAATAAAAAACATCAATGTTGTTTGTGTTATTTTAATTTTTGTATATATACTGCTCTTCAATATAAGCCTTTGGAGGAGGATTGTTCGAGAACATTAGTGGAGAAAAATCCTCCTTAAGACCAAAGGATCATAGCAGAAGGATCAGGGAAGCAGAGTTAAGGTATAAAACAATATAACCAGCTTCAAACGTATAGAGAACCCTACACGTGGAAAGAGTTTGACACTAACGCAAACCTAGCAGAACATGGCTTGGTGATCATAGAAGAGACCCATAATAACTGTAGTGAAACTTGCAGGGATTCAATGTTCAGGTGGGATAATATACGGATTGGAAAATGCTGTGCCCTCCAGAGTCTGGTTTTAGCAGAGAATAGGAAACAGAAAAGTCAATGTTGACAAAAAGCCATAGGAGATCCCACTGCCAGTATTCCACAAACCATTTAGAGGATGCATCAGACAAGTGGAAAGAGTTCTCTGCTCACACAAAACCAAGCCCCAACTTTTTGGCCTGCAAGCAAAACAAGTCGGCAGAGAAATAACTTTGGACATCATTCTAAACACATCATCTTAATAGGAGAACATGGTGCTGCCACCATGATGGTGTATGTTTTTATTTTACCAGTAAACGTACGGTTTGCAGATTTGATGGAGAGATGGATGGACTAAAACACAGTGCAATCCTAGAAGTAAGCCTGAGGTTTCAATATCCTTGATATTGAAGAGGAGTTTCACCTTCAGGACAGTAACACAAAACATAAGCACAGAGCTGCAAGGGCATGAATTAAATCAAAACAGTAATTATTTCATTGACCCAGTCAAAGTCAATACAAAAAGGTAATTTCGAATCTGTGGTAGAAGTTCAGACTTTAACATATGACGATGTCCATGCTGGCTGTCTATCAGAGGTTTCATTTAACGAATGTGCAAAGCTGGCAAAGACACTGACTGAATAATTGTGTATACAACTAAATTTCAATTGCAGAACAAAAATTGAAAGGCATATATAACTGTCTATTGCTACTTCATACTTCATTCATATTTTGTCTAAATCCGCGACAAAGAAGTAACAAAATTGTATCATTTCCATTGTTATGAACTATTTCCCATGGCAACATATATGTCTGTGTGACCTGCATCTACAGAGGCCGGTTAACATGCATTAATTTAAAATGCTGCTCTATTCTGCAGGCTAAACTCCAAGGAGTTAGAGCACTAGTCTGTAAAACCCCAGAGAGGAACCTATATCTCAGTAAAAATTCAGCTGTAAATAATATATTGAATGCAAACTTCAGGTCCACGGGGAGATATGGATAGCCTCATTACTCTTTTAGTTCTCTGGCCTTTTACGTAGTCCACCCAGCTCTCAACAATCGACTCCAGATGCACCCTCTGATTTAAAGCTGCTCTTACCTGCGGATGTTGTTATGGATATAGGTATTGTTTTCTTTTTGTGTTTCCTACACATCATCCTGAGGCTTGAAGGCCGTTAAACTTGTGCCCCCACCCACGTGCACTAGGGCCCTGCACCCGTGCACGTGGGAGTGCGTGCTCTGTCCGTGTGCCTGTACTCGAGGTGGATATGTGTCCGCCTGAGTCTGTGTGTCCTGTGCATTGATCTCGAAGCAGGATGTCAAACATTTTAGCGCCGATACCGTCCTTGTTATTGCCTCACACAGCCGGGCTGTTAATGCATTAAAAATCGTTTGTCCCCAGCTTTCCAAACTCAGCTCTCCCTACTGCCCAGAGCAACACAAGAATACCCCTCAGTTGTCGCATATGCAACACTACCAGCCCCCTCCCTTCACCAGTTGTTTCTATCCACATCCCTCCATCTTCTGTCTCAATCAATCTTTACGACACCCGGTTGCATCTCGCTAATGTTTCCGGACTTGACCGTATCCCCGTTCAAAAATTCTTAATTAAGCCCGTTCTGTATGTTTACCGTTCAGCAAATTGCAATCTGACAGGGATAATAAAACATTGGCGAGAGAAGGGGCAAGGGGACCATGTGCTACGACTTACACCTCTTTCACCTGTCCCTGTCTCCACCTCTGCTTATCTCCCTCTATTCCCACCTCCTCATATCTCCTTTATTTTCTACCTCACAGGTTTTCAGGAGGAAAGGGAGGAGATGTCAGGGAGATACAGTCTTTTGGCAGCAGCTGCTGAGAGTCTTCTTTCCAGCGCTGTCAGTATCTCTGTTTATTTTTAAAAAGCTCCCGTGCTGCTACACTGATACGTCTTGGCAACCCCACTCAACCTACTTGCTTCTCAAGTCTGATAATTAAGATTCATGAACCTGCCTGCATGTCAACTCTTACAGATGTGAGTCATATATCTACGTTCACATCAGCATCTTTCTTCATTTAGATATTGACTCATATAGTGTTCTCACATTCTGAAATCTATAGCCGGCACAGTGTGCATTATGTCTCTATTTCTGCACAGTTTTGTCAGGTCACTTGAGAGCAGCCATTGGTTCTGTGCTTTAGAGGGATGGAGATGAGGGGAGAATCAAAAAGGACTGCGTTAGCCACATGGCTTAATACCAACTACTAACGAGCTCAAAAATATGACTGAAGCTTTAATTACTTGAAATATAAGAGCAGGGATTCCAGCAACTCAGAGACAGGCTGATTTATATACACAGAGAAAGAGCTACCCAAACCAACCTAGCCATGCTGAATCATAAGTGTAATTTAACTGTGATTAAAAAAAATTCAATTGTAATAATATCCTAAATATAATCTGATTGACAAGATGAAGTTAATCAAATCATCTCAAAACAAAGTCCCTTGCTAAAGCTTGTGAACTCTAGTGATTAGCATTGCAAACTTTTATTCACAAATTAAGAAAACCTTGCACCATGGATAGCATGATACTGAAGATACTCCAAGACCAAATGAACAAATAATCTGAGAGGTCAAAAAACAATGAACAAAAACATCTAAAGCATTGCAGGCTTCACTTGATTTATTTAATTTCAGTTTTTATGATTCATCAAAATAGAGAGGGGTCCAAAATAGCTTCCATTTGGACAAAACTATTACTGATGAAAGCAAACACAAAGGTCTATGTTAGATTTGTCAAATATATCTCAGGGCTTTTGGAAAAATATTCTGTGGACTGCCTGACACGTTACATCTTGGAAAAAAGTTTAATCAGTTCGGAGAAGTAACATCATACTAACTATATAACATGGTGGTGGTAGTATGATAGTCTGTAGCTGCACTGCTAATTTAAGACCTGGACAACTTAACCAACTTAATGGAACCATAAATTCAGTTCTTTACTATGAGATAATGAAAGAAAATTAATGATTCATAGAAAATACCTCCACAGTGATTCACAAGACTTATTGAAAGTATTTGCAAAAGTTTGGTTATGATGGTGCGCTACTTATAAAAGTTTTATTAAAATAGATTCAGAAAACTATGTACTTCTTTCCTTCTGTTTAACAATTACATAATTCCTTAGTCAGTCACATACAATCCTAATAAAACTCGTCATTGTAAATCTAACATGAAAGTATGTTGGGGTGTAAATATGTTTCAGTCTAGACTTTGTAGAAACTCAGTATAAGCATTCTTTGAATGTAGCGTAACCAGCTCATCATGTAACACCAACAGCAGAAATGTGGACCCAAATAAGCTAAGTAATTCACATTGGTATGAGATAACTTTAAAAATATAAATATTAATTATACAAGCTTTTAGAACAGTGGTCTCCAACCCTAGTCCTTAAGATCTACTGTCCTGCATTTTTACATGCATCCCTGCTCCAACACAGCTGCATCAGAGGATTTGGAACAAGGAGAGATTCATGCAATCATGGCTTCACCGGTAAAATTCCCCATTCAAATAGTCCAGCGAATACATTTTTCGTAGTATTTTGAAAAACATTTATATGCTTCTTTGCCTTTCTACTGAAGTTATATTTAACTGACATTATCTAAAAAATGTAAAAAAAAACTACTATCTCAGGTAGATTTTGAGTGAATAGAACCTCCTAACCCCGCCTACAAACCTGTGAAAATGCAACAAATCCACATAAATCCTAAAAAAAAATTGCCATAAACGACTGCAAAAGATAACCAAATAAATAAATAGATAAAATCACAAGTAGAGGAGGCCAATACCCAAGTAACTGGACATCCAGCTAAGGAATAGATAAACTATTTCAAGGTGAAACTTTTCTTCTAATATGTCGTCGGTTGAAATGTTTGTTATTACGATAAAATAATTTTAAACCTTTAAAATTTTAAATCAAACTGTAAATATAAAACCAGTAGGAAACTATATCTTTTAAGGAATAGTTCATTGTTATTTGAGCAGAAAAAGAAAACAAGTAGGATGAAAACAAAAGTTAATAATTCTCTGTGGGTATTATGTTTACAGTGAAGTAAAGATGTCTAAGTAACAAAAGAAAATCTGAGATATTAGAGAATATATAGATTTCCTTGTTGGTTTATTGTGAGAATCTTAAAACAGGGAAAAGCTTACAGAGCATTTGAAGATCATTCAAGCAAAGTTGCATAAACAACTAAAAACTTTCAGTGGTGTAAATCCTTTAACAGACAATTAAACACAATTAATAATACGTTTGCTAAACACTGGTTGTTACTACATTCTCAAACAGCAAGTATAACTCGGTCATACAAGGCAAACATGTAAAAATATGTCAATAATAACATATAACAATTATAAAACATTTTTTAAATAATGACATTCACAAAAGTCCCTGCAAGTTCTGGTCAAAACTAATCTTAGAGAAAAACTAAAGGGTAAAACCGCTGTCCAAATAAAACATTTTTTTCAAACATGGAGCGTACGTCCTACTTCTTAAAGTCTTAAAAGTATCTGCCTCTGGTTGCAGGGGCTTTTACAAAACTGTTGGCCAGGATGTTCTTGCAAATAGTTTTTTTTTAAATTTGTTGTTTAAATAAAGGTATTAAAAACTGTTTCACAAAACCTCAAAATCAGGTATTTGTTAATGTCTTTGTATCCAACTTGCGCAGCCTTCCTGTTCATTGAAAACCTTGGCTCAAGTTTAAGACTTGAACTCCGGTCACATTTCTTACTGAACTGAGACTTTCATTTGTAACTTTGAATTGAACTTGTAATTGGAGGCAATCTTTATCTCAAGTAAGAAGAAGTAAAACCAGGTTAGTGTGTAAGACACAGGAAGCTCTGACAGGAGCCTCTAGCTCTGAAATGTAAACTCACATTACTAATCCTATGATGTTCAACAACTGACCCCGAAGATAATACTGCGCTCCAACTTTCTCTCACTGTTAAGCTACTCAGGCCCCTCAAGCTGGAAATATAAAAATAAAGTTCTCTTCCTGTGTTGTTAATTCAGATGGTCAACATGCTCTTTCATTAACTCACTAAACAAAATATATTCCCAGTGTTATTAAAATCTCATGACTCAGAGTGAGGGGAAGAAAACTTGCCAACCCCTACATAGTGCTAAACATCAGGCTGGGCAATATAAACACAGTGATTAACAAGTATTGACATTCAAAAATATAAATAAATAAATAAAAACTTTTAATCTCTTTCTATTACGTTTTGTTTGATTATGAATGCCTATTGGTATGAAGCGGCCTATAATTCATTTGCATGACAAAATTGAATGTTTGGAGATTAAAATTAACTTGTTGTCAATTGTAAAGATTAAAAGCCTAAATGTTTAAATGATAAATAAGGTCTTAAACTGTAAAGGATTTGAATTTATTAATTACAGCAATACAGTTGCAGGAAGCCTACTAGCATTGAATAGCACTGAAAATATATATTTCACTCGTTAAAGACATGAAACATCCCTTGGAGTTTCCTCTTAGAAATTTGAAACCTGGAATGAAGCTGAGATTTGTCTTCAGTCAGAAAACATTTAAAGAGGTTAAAACACACTAGATACAATAATGGCATGTATATGTATATATAATTCCACCCCACACAGAGAAGATCATAGAAATATCCAATGCTTACTGCTACAGAAACAAGGCTATCACCCTATTGTGATATAGGTGAGTGTTTTGCAGTGAAGTAATACGCTTATAAACAAGAAAATGTCAAAAAAAACTTCATATTACTTAAGAAACATCCAATCCATTGTTTTCTTCTGTTTTGTCTAAAACATGCTTACATAATTGCATGTGAGCTTATTTACAGTTTATATGATTATTTTTTTAATGTAGGAATCATTGGAATCATAAACCCTTTATAGCTTGCATACACTATTATAAAAATATCTGTTTTATTAGAACATTATTTTAACCATATTGTGATGCTGGGAAGCATAATGATGAGTAAACACCAGTAATAAACACAGAAGAGCTCTCCCTCTCAGCCTCAAACCACAGACTGAAGGTTTTTAAAAGGGCATTGCGTGGAGTATAAAAACACATTGTGGAAACTGGGTCAGTTGTATCCAAAGCACATCAGGCAGACCAAAAGCGACCACACGCACAGAAGATCAATACATCAAGCTTTGTTTACTGAGAGCCAAAGATGCAGCTTTATCACGGAAATTCCCCGAAAAAAAAAGAATACAATCAGTAAAAGTGTACCTGAAGGACGGCTGTGTATCAGCTAGCTCAGAGGAATAGTAGCATCTATAAGATACTTACAGGACATAGTACCAGACTTGTAAACAAGAGATTTTCGGATAATGAGAACGAAAACCTGACATTGACAGTGTATTAAAGTCCCCAGTCCAACATATTTTCTTCTTTCAAACAAGGATGCATTTTATTCAAACTACACTATTTAAACCTATAATAAATAAATACGAAAGCTGAAAAACAACTGTTTCAAGAAAAGGAACGCTTTTGCGAAACTCTGATTTTTAACCCTACTTATGCATCCTCTGACCTTGTAAACATAAATGTGGGGAAAAAAACAAAAAGAAGAATTTGAGAGATCAAAATCTTGCATTGGAAGACAACACTGTATTTATTGTTTTATTTTTGCAAATGAGATCTCCCCAGTGTGAAGCATATTAATATTATGATCTTTTTAATCTGATGCAACAAACTCAAACTCAGTTTAACAAATTGCCTTAAAAAATGCGGCAATTAGTAAACAGGTGCGTGATTTAATCCTTGAATACATTTAGCTGCATGTATTTAGGCCTCAGAGGTTTGTTAATGAACCTAGATGCTTTCCATAAAAGTTGGGAGTCAGAAGAGGTCCCTTTTTGATTTCCTATAGGCCATGAAGCAGAAAAACAAATATGTAAAGGAGTCCTCAAACACACCAAAAGCACAACTGACCTTTTCGGCTTACACGTTAAACACTATTTAGGGAGCAAAATTCTCCCTTCATATTAACTCGAACATGTCATCTCAAACAGTGAAACAGTGAACACTGCTGGCAGCTTCATCCTACTTTTCTTTAGCAGAGACTGTTGAGCAGGCCAATGGAGCTAACTGCAGGCAAGAAATCCTAGCAGAGGGTGCAAAACTGGCAGGTATACTCACCTTTCATCAGGACGGCAAACCATAGCGAGATTACGATAGCAGTCTTAGGTCAAAGCACTTACATGTGTAAGAATAGACAGACCAAATCCAACCGAGAAGCTGCAGTAACACCTGACAATTGATGTTAACATTTTCTTGCTGTAGTAGAGACAACTCCTCAAAGACTTGTGGATGTAACTGCAGCAAAAGGAGTTCCTGCAAAGTCTGTATTCAGTGGAACTGGGAACGACTATGTCACTCACTTCTGATTGAAAAAGTATGTAAAATTTAATTTCAATTAAATAATCACGCACTTGTCTATCGTATATATATATATATATATATATATATATATATATATATATATATGTATGTATGAATATATAATATCCTTAAAATAACTAAAGTTACTTAACATGGAAGCATTGAATTTTCCATGTGTTATTCTGAATTTGTCTTCGAGGGTTACTTTTAGATGTAGGCTAATTCTCCTAAACGTAACCAAACAGCCCTTTTTTGTTTACTTAATGTACAGCTTGCACATTTAAGGGTAAGTAATTTTAAAAAGCGGCAATGGAGCACCTGACTAACAGTTGCAAAGCCCTGTGGGGTGGCTCTGTTGTGTCTTACACTTGGCTGAACACATACAGCACATCAGAGGTGCAACAAATCCATTGCTGACTGCCAGAACCTTTCAGCGAGCGTCTGTGCCTGTGAACAACACATCTCCAGGTTTTTCCACACCTTGAACCTGATGCGTCTGACACACGGACGCCACACGCATGGTTGAAATGCAGCCTCACAAACCGGCGAGCGTGTCTTGCTGGAGAAATGTGTTTCCAAAATCAGTTCAGGTGTGTGTGTTTGTGCGTCTGGTTCGCTGTGGGACGATTGTGTCTGTGAAGCGTTTTTAGAGTTGTTAATCAGAGAAGGGGTTGAAGAGAGTGCCACAGTGAAGAGTCCTTGAGCCCTCTCTCCTGTGTTGACACCTCTTAACCTCAGTCTATCATCTCTCACATTCACACACTCTGCTTCTATTGACACTCACTTCCTTCCAGCTCTCCAAAGACCCGAGGAGAATCCACTACAGTGATTGTCTGTGCAGAAGGAGAGACTGGCAGCCTGCAGAGACCAGAGGGATTATATAATGCTCGGATATACAGAACAATAAGTGATCGGATTTAGCAGTTGTTTGGCTTCTGTAATCGCCATTTCTCGGTGGACAAGCGAGGAAATCTTTCAAGAGAGCATGAGAGCTTCAATCTCTTTGTATTGGGTTCTAAACAAATCGCTTAAGCTGTGTTTCCCCTTCGCCAGGGTTGATTGTGCTATGTCCACTACTGTCACTGACCAAAGTAAGTGGGGTCAGGAGCTGGAGGTCAACTGTGAAGAGGTCATAGGTTGCCAAGCAGTGGGTCTTGTTAAAATACCTTTTAGCTTCCTTTAGGGATATTATGTAATGGCTCTGGGAGTAGGAGGAGATCAGCGTTAGCTTTATAGTGGTGGAAGTTGGGTTGTATATACGCTTTCTGCTTCAAGTGGGATAAATATTCATTTTCCTTTCTTTAAAAAATAAAAATGTAGCAGAAGTGCTGACAGATAAACAGGGGTCACACCTAAAAGGCCACAGTTAGTTTTTGCTTTGAATGGTCCATCTCTCAGGAAGATATGGACCAGAAATAAAACAGGCATTTTTTGACTGATATTTTATTCACCATATAGTTAATATTTAATAAAACTATACCATATAGTTTTATTAAATGTTTAACAACGACCATTGACGTATGATGATTTAGAATTGAAAAACAATTAGTGGCATAATGTATTTTGTTTGGACCCAAATGCAGGTAGGACCAAAGAAAGAGAGTTGAAGTGAACAGATTGTTATGATAAAGAAAACCAAGCATCAAATCGGTGTGAGAGTAACAGAAGAATCAAGGAAGAAACAATAAAAAAGTGGGGATGTACCAGATGAACTAATCAGGGGAGATGTGGAATGGTGGAACTGGAGCAGTTAAACTGAGCGGGTGCGTCTAGCAAAGAGGATCAACAAATTTAAAGGGCAAACCCCTCAATCTAAGTTAAGATAACAAATCATAATGCACTTGAAGCAACAATTATAATAATTAAGAATTTCTAAAAATAATAAACCCAGACATGTACAGAAAGGAGCGGAGAAGAAAACCAAAATCAAAAAAACCTGGACCCTGAAATTGAGTACACACACACATACAACAAACATCTAATTATTATTATTAATTTATGGAATGACACAACAAAAAATAAGCGGTGAATACATGAATAAAAGAAGCTGGAAAATAGTATAGATATTCCTGAACCAGGTGAAAATATTTATTATGCATCTGAGGATATCAGAGCATAACAATTTCAGTTTTAATTATTTGCCCGTTTTAATTCATAACTAAGATATTTTTAAGGAGCTGTTAGTTGCCTTTATTAACATTAATTAGCCAAGAAGAAAGAAAAAGAGAAAGAAAACATCCAACAAAAATTCTTAGGACTGAGAGCCTCTGAATGTGGGGCACCTGCCTCACTGCTGCAATATGGACCGCTCAGGTGTATCTCTAAACTTCTGAACGTTAAACGGAGCACTGTTTGGTTCAAACAGGAAGGGAAAATATCAGGATTTTATCACAAATCTCCTTAACAAGACTTTTGACCAACGAATCCAAAGAAAAAATCAGAAGACTTACTACAGAAAAATGACAGCTCAGCAGAACAAAAAAAATGGTTTCTCATTACGGGCGATTTACTAAAGTTATCCTTCCAAAATAAAGGCCTTCCAACTAGTTACTGGAGGTTACCATCCTGTAGCTGGTGGGTAAATAGATGGTTTCACTGTCTCCACTGTTGTGTCCATGGGCAAGACACTTCACCCGCCTAGTCTACTGTTAGTGGGCCATTTAAATACAATTCAGTAATTAATATTTAATGTGTTCTTTCTCTTTATAACTTCTTCCTTCATTTTTAAACTTTGTTAGTGTGGCTTATTATTTACATCTGGCTTGAATTTTTTATAAATAATTATCTCAGTTCGGCAAACGGGTTCATACTTAACAAAAAAAGACAATAAACATCCTGTTTGTTGGTTTGCAGACCGAAAAGAAAATCAGATGTTTTCAGTTTAGATGCACCTAAAGAACAATCATTTGCCAATTTACTGGTGCAAGACTACTTTTAAGGATAGTGCTGCAAATGAAAATTCAAGGATTGTGCAACAAATTTACATTTTTCAAGGTTTTTCCTACAACACTAGGAGGTCAGCCCAAAACTAGGTTGTGCCGGTCAATATATTTGAGCTATTCGAATTTCAATACAACAGGAACACCTTCTTCAATCTTAATTTTTAATAAGGTAATAATAAGTGTATTAATTTTCATAACTTCTGTTCAATATCATCACAATATGAGTGATGATGGGCCATTTTTGCAGGGCAAATAGGTTTCTCTCTTTCCTGAGTTTCCATTGATCAGTCCTTAGCTGTTTCTCTGTCTCTCCCGCTCTCTCTCACTCTTTGTCCTCCAGTCTCTACCTCTTTCTTCACCCTCACAGCCCTGCTGTGTAAAATTCATTCTTGTTTTCTGCCTTAGCAGACTAACTGTGCACGGTACCTTTTATCAGTCCAGAACTGTTAAATTAATAAATTGATATTGACGAACCATCAGCCGCGGGGATAAATTATTTGGGAGCGGGAGGCTTGGGTCACATGACTTTTAGTACCTACGATTCTGTAATTATTCCCCTTGAGAAGATCTGGAGTACGGTGCAAATTCGCAGAAACCCACCAGCACAGACACTCACACATACACATGCATCCACGCTACCATATAAACACTTGTAAATATCCACACATATGTAAGGGTGGGAGGTTGCAAGAGCCATGGGAATACTGATGATCACAAGTGTTATCATAATCATCATGATACAGGGTGTTATACTGCTGCTAACTGGATAAAGGGTTTTAAAAAAAACTCAAGAGGGAAACAAAAAGCTTACTATTTACAGCTGATATTATTGAGCTTTATGTGGCCATGAGCACCAAACAGCCTACCTGCGGATGTGTAAAACCAGCAGGCCGAAACTCCTGCAGCTGACAGTCCTGCTTTCTGTAACAAATGCAAATGAGGTTTTGCAAATAAGGGAGGTTTGTTCTGCAGGAGGAAAGCAGCAGCAAGCACGTCAGAGGGCCAATCACGGGAGTGCTCCTGCTCCCCTGCAGCCATCGCTGACCTTTTGACACTGGCCGTGGCCTAAATGTCAGAGGTCACCAATCAGGGTCACTGGGGATCGCCACAAGACCCTGGCTGTGGATGCATCGCCATGGCAACACGGAGTCGGCCATAAAAGGTGAGATGGGGGGGGGGGTTCGGTATTCTGTGTGCTAAAATCATGTGCACAGAAACACACATATGCAGATCGGCATTATTATTATTATTTTTTTTTTTTGGTCGACAACAAGTCAAGTTGCCCTCCAACAGATTCATGAAAGCCAGCAGAGAGCCGGGAGAGTTCCAGCAAAGCCTGGCTTGAACACTGACAAAACAAACTTGTTTAAGTTTTGCCCTGGCAGTCCCTGAGCTGGGAGCCGCCAATTTGTATTGATAAAACTGAAAGCTTTTTACAGTGTGGCAACTAGCAACAGTAATTGCTTGGTTCCTTATTTTTCCCATTTCCATCCATCCATCCATTGTCTGTGCACCCTTGTCCCTAATGGGGTCAGGTGGGTCTGCCGGCACCTATCTCCAGCTTACAACGGGTGAGAGGCAGGGGAACACCCTGGACAGGTTACAAGTCCATCGCAGGGCAACACAGAAACATACAGGACAAACAACTATTCATACACACACTCACACTTAAGGACAATTTAGAGTGCCTAATCAGCCTAACAGTCATGTTTTTGGACTGTGGGAGGAAGCCGGAGTACCCGGAGAGAACCCATGCATGAACAGGGAGACACATGCAAACTCCTTGCAGAAAGACCGAAGGTGGAATAGAACCCATAGGCTTCTTGCTGCATGGCAACAGTGCTGCCCAATGCACTACTGTGCGGCCCCACTTGTTCATTTCATAAAGAAGATTTTTATGCTCAAAATGTGATTATTCTTTTTTAACATAATGATGTAAACATAGTGCCTTGCTAGGGAGCAACAGAGTAGGGCACTGCCGTGCAACAGAAGCGCTTTAAAGGCCGAGTTTAGTGTCCACAGCTCCAGTAGGAATAGTAAGCAGGTTTCTGGTTGTGCATAAATTCGAGATTATGTGAATACTTTGCAAAATCCTGTATTACATGTTCATCAAGTGGTTTCTGATCCATTTTAAACACATCTTTCTTACCCATGTTATAAATATAACACACTGATTTCACGTGTAAATGTTTTCAAGGTGGAAATTGTAAGAAAAAAAAAAATTGCCTAAAGGGTTTATAGACCTGTGTTATCTGAATCGCACACGTCTGCTTTATAGATCCATTTTAAGGTAACGGTCAATGTCAACAGAATCTCAATAGAATAATGATGCATTTTTTAACATTTATTTTCTCTTTTTCCTTTTATGAATGAAGAGCTAAAATAAAATAAAAAGCATTTTGACTGGAAGCTGTAAGATCTTCAGCAGCTGCAATCAGCTGCTGTCAGATGTCAGTGAAAATAAATTATGATCAGCCAGTAAATAAATAAATACTTCTACTAATAAAATGTTGCAATCAGTTGCTTTAAAAAATATATAACGAATAAAAGAAAAAAAGAGCTGCTGGGAAACATTTGTTTGCGCCTTGCGTCATCTAGCGGCGGAGCTGCGCCTCATCCTCATCTTCATCCTCATCCTCTGGTGCTTGTAGCTCGTTTCTCATCGGGGGGAGATGAAGAGGGTAAAAATCTACCCAGCTAGTCTGCATTTGTCTCCGGGGAGCTGCGGGTCGATGCCTCGTCCCACCATATGTCTGATCGCAGCTGCCAATCAACAGGTCAACGGGACCCAGGGGAGGCTCACACACTGGCGGGGGAGACAGAGGGGGCACGGGTAGGAAGGATGGAGGGAGGGGGGCCTCAAACACTGGACCTCAGGGATGACAGATGTAGATGAAAAAAGAAAAGAAAAAAAGAAAGCAAAGGCAATAAAACATTGCTTCAAAGATGGCAACGGTGCACTGGGAGGCAAATTATTGTTAACAGTAATCTGCAGAGCAGCGCCTCGCATTCTGATCGATTGACTATTATGCAGCCTTTGAAGCCGAGGTAACGCCGGGCTTTTTTGTTCATGGTGGGACACAAGCAGCAAAATAGGCTCTGCTTTGGCTTCTTTAAACCCTTAAATGCTGCTTTACTTCTATGCAATCATGCTTTCTAATAGTGCAGCAATTTGGGCTCCTGAAAGCCCCCCTCCCCTCCCCTTTTGTCTTTTTAAGAGTGCAGGGACAAACTTCTGAAACTAATGATGAAGCGGATGGATATCTGCAAACGCTGTTCTATGACTGTTTGTTTAAATAACGTTTTTTTTATTTATTTTAATTATTTTACAGCCCAAGGGGGAAAAAGTCTTACTCCAAACTAATTAACCAAGACATTCTAACTAATTATTCTGGCTGTTAAGGTTAAGGTTACATCAGTCCTAAGTATTTTTTCAGTTGGTAATGTTTTCCACATCACCATCATCCCAGGCCAGCTTTTGCTTTTTCTGTCTCTGGTGAAGACATCCACCCCACACCATGATGCTGCCATCACCATGCTTCACCAAAGTTTTGTGCTTTTAGGTCAAAATGCTTGATTTTGGTCTGACAACGGCTAGCGAGGAAGAAATTCGTCCAAAAATGTGGCGTCCAATTTCTGTTTTTCAATACACTATAAACAACAAAACAGGATATATGACTTTGTTTCTGCCACTTTTTTATAAATGCCAGATTTGTGGAGTGCACAGCTAATAGTTATGTTAACTGATTGTCCCACCTAATGTGTAGATCTCTGCTGCTCCTCTAAAGTGACCACAGGCCGCTTGTTTATTTTCCATATAAACCTAACCCAGGTTTATATGGAAGTCTCTTATGTAGCAAATTCCTAATGGGTCCTGAAATCTTATAGAAATGTAAAATTTGGATTACCTTTTTTTTTTTATTATTATTTTTTAAACAGATTAAATTAGGAGTTTCAGTTTAGGCCATGAACTTCAGTAATTTATATAATAAATCTTCACAGTTTTGCTATTATCCTGCAGCAAGTCCTTATTTCAAAGCAAAGCTGACGTGAGGACATAAAGATATTTATGCTAGTTTATTGATCCAATCTCAATTTAGGTTGGATTTGAGTGTCTGCATACATGTTTTGTTTTTTCTATGATGTCAATGTTTGTTGCCTAGGTATATATAGTTTAAAAGGAGAGTGTTGGCAAATAAAACTATTTTACTTTTTTATTTAACATTTTTAAACTTAAACTAAACACATCAGGTTGCAAATATATCTATAAAAAAGTGCTATGTTCTAAGTTTAAGGATGCATGCAATACAGGTCAGGTCATGATTAGGCTTTTTATTCAATAGTCAATCTTTAGAAATATCATAAGGCTTCTAGTTAAGGAAGAGTCCATGTTTGAGTAAGAGTTTTTATCCAACTTCAACTAGTTTAGCGACTGGTGCTAAAGTCAAATTTGACAGTAAGCGAAAGTCTCCTTATGATAGTGAAGCGCACATCTTAGCCTTGGTTGACAGGGGAAATGTTTAAAAGTTATTTTGATGGAATAGATTTGATCAATTACCAATTCCATTTTTACTTTTCACGTTGGAGACAAACTGGATGATTTATTGAAGTAGGCAGTGAACCTATTTGTTTAATCAGTAATCCGTCAAGGAAAGCTCAGCAGATGTGTCTGTTGTGACAGAAGGGATCCTCTCCACCCATAAAACTTGACTGTAACTATTGATGTATTCCACTATGAAACTCTTTACCTATTTATCATGTGTATTTTGTATGGATGTATCTGAGTTGTTAAAATATATGTCAAGGGTGGTTTGAGTTAAGAAATATAAATGTATGTCTTTATGCAATTAGAACTGGAATAGTTCATTTTGCAGATTTTTTTAATTCTCTCAGTATATATAAATATTATTAATGAAACTGTGCCTAAACTTTTGGTTTTTAACAAAAAGATATATAAAACATAAGTAATTTTGACTATATAAACTACATAACTGTATAAATTTAATCCCCAAAATAACCTAAAAAATGTGTTTAAATCCAACAGTTTTTTTTTATAAATTAGAAAATAAATTTAATAAAACGTTTATACATTAAATAAAAATAATTTTGATCCACAAATGTTTTTTCATTCAACGAAAAAAATATATATACACAAGCAGTGGGCTTATTGCTTAGGGTTATAACACCTAGTCTTATCAGTGAAGCGATCAGCACTTCTGCAACCATTAAGCAGGTATGGAAAATGCATTTATGAATATTATATAGTATGTATTATGTTCCTTTGAGAAATGTAAATGCATTGAAACACCCACAACCTTTACTGAAGACAAGCTAACCTTTCAAGCATCTCCCCTTGATCTAACACCATGTATAGATTCATCCTGAATGATCTGTTGTATCTTGGTCAAATCACCAGGTAACACGTGAGTTAAAAGGAATTAGCTTTGGAATGCTGCTGTAAACAGAGTGTATTAAAACACGGCCTTAATGTTTCTTCTCCGCCTCGGCAGGGCTGATCTTCTTAGCTCACTCACTGCTAATCAGCAAAAAAAAAAAAAATCTTTAGGCTTTAATCTACGGCCCCCAGCACGCCACCACCCATCTCATTAGATTAACAAAATAACATGCACATATGCATGCTCACACAGAGACACACAGCTCAATCTGACCTCAATCGGATTCAGAGTAATAATGTGGTTAATTATAATTTAGGGTGATTATCAAGTGTGTAACATTTTGTGCAGAGAAAAAAAAAAACTCTCATCTTACAAAATGTGTCTCTTTTGTGCAAAGCAGCGGGTTTGCTAATGTAGAAATTATCCGTGTTTGTGTTGAACATCATGTGCCATTTATTACATTTTTACCATTTATCACATTGTGAGACCCATTTTTCAAAACAACACCACATCATGAGGACACACTGCCTAAAGCCCATGTCTCATAAAACAAAGGGCTTGTTTTGGGTTAGGGTTAAGGACTAAGATGCAAATTAGGTTTGGGTTAATTTTAGGGATAGGCATGCTATCCAAATAGTTCGGTTTAGGCTAAGCTAAGCGTTGGACTAAAGTAAAAGACAGAAAATAAATGGAAGTTTAAAAAAGTCCTTGTGAAGCTAGAAAGACATAAAATGTGTGTGTGAGTGTGTGTGTGGGTGTGTGTCTGTGTGTGTCTGTGTGCATAGCAAACATATGCAACCAAATTAAAGCCGCAAAGCTGGTGAATTGAAGAGGATTTAATGCCGAGACTTGTTCATGGGAATTAAGCAAATTAGGTCTCCAATTAGCCGCTGACATTGAATGGGAAGATTTGGAGAACAAAAATTAATCAAATGGATTTGTCATTGTTCTAATGAACATCGTCGGGGAACTAAGTGTGGTGAATAACACCTGCTCTTCCAGTACTTGATCCAGCTGACATATTGTTTGTCCGTTCAGAATCTAATTTAATGTCAAATACTGCCGCATACTCAATATATTGTAAATAGGAAGCCCACATGAGTCGAGAACAAACAAACTTTAGAAAAGTCAATGTATGGTATAATCCTCCCAGGCTGCAGAATTGTGGATGTAAATGCCAACCTATGCAAATCAGAAAGGAATTTCACTATTGGTGTGAGTGGAGAAAAAATGAAGTGGATTCTTGTTTTTTGTGGCAGCATTTTGGAGAAATCTTACAGCAAAGCTGCAATTTGAATTTTACAGACAGAGATCAATTCTGACTACTGCTCAGTTTGATGAGTTGTTTTTTTTGCATCATCTTCTTTCAGATCAAAGCTTTTCCCTATTTATGATTTCTCTGATTCATAAAGTTTAAAGTTATTTTAAATGAAAAAATACATGTGTTCTGTGGGATTTTGTATTAACAGAGTGCAAGGTGCTCTCCGTAATAAGCTTTGTCTTTAAAATTAAAAAACCCAAATAAGTGTGACTTTAGGTTTAGTGTTAGCTTTATCAGTGTTTCATGATCTTTTCTGTTTGGGACAAATACCTCGGTTTGGAAATTTGGCTATATAATCATTTGCTAATGTAACAAGACCTCAACTATGACAGTTTACAGGGATAACTTTGTTAAAACATCCATGTAATACATTTAAACAGAATTATGGGATAACGAGTGCTTATTTGCTGTTTCTGATTTTGTCTTCTATAAAACACAAAGATGTAACGTATGATATTCCTTATAAATCATGGCTTCTTTCCTCTTCCTCTTTTCCTGCTTCCTTCCCTTTTTTAATGCTTCCTACATCCAAGACCACCCATTGTTACCTACCCCTCCTTCTTTTTTGGAGCAGCGGCTGCAGATTACCCAGTGTGATAAGCTTCCAAGTTCTTGAAACTATTTGGGATTACATAGATTATCTTGCCTCATTTCTTTGGTAGTCGTCTTTGGTAGTCGTCTTTGGAAACGCGATTTTAGTCTCTCGGGGCTCAGGATTTTGCATCCCGACAGCTTTGACTAATTAGCATGATGCACCGGGTGGTGTCCTATTAGGGGGCTCACTTTTAGCACACTTTTAGCAAAATCTGCAAACACACACATATAGATATATACATACACACACTCAATCTGGTCCATATGTAATTTTGGGAACTCTATGTTGACGGCGCCCATCTTGAGGCTGTTTTTTTTAACTTTGACAATCGCAACAAAAAGTTAGACTATAGACAAAGCAGTAAAAAAAAGCACAATTATGAGACATTTTACATTCTTTAATGATGTTATAACAAAACTCTCTAATGGCAGAATACAGATGAGTGAAATGCAGAAGCTTTAACATATTACAAACTTTTATTTATTTATTTGAAAGTAAGGATATAATATCAACTCAAATCATCTAAGACATTAGTACCATCGAATCAAATTCTAAAGTTTCTCTTTTTACCACATAGTAAGAACACTTCATCCAAAAGTGCAATTACAGAAGGACTCAAATGCTTTCATGGTACAGAAGGATGGAGACCCAGGTGGAGCCCCACTTGCGGCTGCATGCTGGACCACGGCCAGTAGAGCCTGGGTGCCAAACAGGACAGAGGAAGTGTCGGGACCTGAGGGCAGCACCAACAGGTCGCTCTATTAGAGAAGGTCAGAGCAGCAGCAGAGTGGTAAGGCGAGGTCAGCGAGGAAAGACGAATCTGAGCCGCCACCCTGCGCACCCTTCTCCGCGCCCTGCGGCACTGGTAGTCCCCTTTGGAAAAATCTTGATAGTTTGCTGGGTGGATCGCCCAGAAGTGGCCTTTGCCATTGTCGCTTCGACCTGCTTTAAGGAAGCAATCATTGAGGGACAAGTTGTGGCGCACGCTGTTTCTCCAATTTTTATCCTATAGGAACATATAAAGTGGAAAAAATTAGCTTAGAACGAAATTAGCTTCAAGGTACGTAGCGGTAACACAGTAGCTGTTTAGAACGTAAAAATATCTGTTGAAGCTGTTAAGGATCAGTGATCCACGTCAATCTTGCTTCTGGCAAGCAGGTGCCATTGTGTGTCGAGAGCCTGTATGATCACAGTAACACACAACACCCCAAGTTACCTTTTTAGCACGTCAACTAGCGATCAACTTTAATCCAATCTCCTGTCGTACCTGGTAAAGGCAGTGACAGTTCGCGACCTAGCAACAGGATTACTTTATTTGCGAATTTGCCAACAAGAAGATCATCTACTGGCCCTGTGAGCACCTAGTTGCTTAACCACACAGACAGATTACCTGAGCCAAATGGGTCGTTTTGCTTCAGAAAATGGTTCTTACACTGTGTTTTAGTGATTAAATAAAAATCATATAAATGTTTGCAAAAATCTGCTTTCCTATTATTTTCTTTATTTTTTTGTATTTGTTAGAACATATCAAAGTAAAACATTTTCTAGGTCTTCATTTTTCTTTACCTTAACACCGAAGTTTGAATTTAGCTTGCATTTACAGCTACATTACCTTATTGCAGAGTTGTAAATGTAGTTTTTTTACCCCTGTATTATGAACAGAAAAACTGATTAACATAAACGTACCTTACTCTTGAAGTAAGGGTAATGGTCCATGATCCACTGGTAGATGTCACACAACAGTAGCTTCTTCTCTTCAGATGCCAGAATTGCCTTTGAGATGAGCGCGATGTACGAATGATTTGGTTTGTCTGAAGATTTGTCGGAACTACAGCTTGCAACCGTCGTGGTGGTGGTCACTTCCTCCTCTCCTTCCTCTTGTTGTTCTTTGTCCTTCTCCTCTTTTCCCATTTTACTTTTCCCAGGACCTAGGTTTGGCTCCTGTGGACACGTTCCGCGTACCTCGTGCCCAATCTCCACCTCTTTTTTTTCAGGATTCTGATCATTTAGCATATTGTTCCCCGTCTGTTCCGCCGCACTACTTGCCGTCACTTCTCCTTTCGAACCTTTGACTCCGCTATTGAACAGAAGGTAGTCAATAGTGAAGCTCAGTCCAAGCCGGTCTCGGCTTCCGTTACGGCTGTTCCCGCTCTCCATCGCCACTTCCAAGTTAGGTTCCTCTAGACTCATTGCAGATGTTTTACTGGTTTTAACGCAAAAGGTACAGTAGGTTTTTAAGTCATGAAGGGAATATTTGTCTTTAAAAAGATTAGAGTTACTGGTTGAGATTAAAATCCCCTTTAAAAATAGAACCCCTCATAAAGCGACGCCTCTGTGCCAACAGACTCTTTCGTCAAAGTCTTACGGTTGACAAGATCAAGGATAAAGATGAGCCTCTCAACTGTTGTGAACCTTGATGTATTAACGTCTGACACAATCGGAACCTGGATAAATGACGTCAATGGCTTTGTTGGACGAAACAACAAGATGAACATTTTTGTTTCGTACTAAACAAACTGCAGCTAAAAAGCTCTCTAGGGCTTTAAGTTTTCCATGGTAAAATTAAGTTCTTCTCAGTTGTGAAGTGAAGTTGGGTGTCTCTTTATATAACTGTGAACTTATCCCTCACGGAAAGGGGCAAAGAAGGCACAGGGGAGGTCCGGGTAGGGGGTCCCAAATAAGGAGGATTATTTTTATTAACCTAAGCAAATCTTTGTAATTACGAGAGATTAAACACTCAAGACTTAGCCGGACGTGGTTTGCTAAAAATATGCCTACCTTGGAGTCAAAAAGCCTTGAGATGCCATTCTTATACTCTTTAGATTTTTGTTTTAGACGATGTGTCAATAGAATTGAAATACAAGTATTAGTGATTTGTGCATGCATGCAAAGTGGCAGTATTCTCACAGGAGGTGTTTAATGGAGATTAAAGGTTTGATTGTATCAATGTATAGTAGGAAAATCTGTTCTCCCTGAAATTGTATCACTTTTAGTGACAGTTCAAAAGGGTTTATTTTACTAATATTGTATTTAAAGTAGTTTAGAAGGACCAAGAATTGTTTGAAACTTCCTCAAGTAAACCATAAAATATATATTTCAAGCAATTTATACCCCAACAGCAAGTACATATGCAGTTGTTTTACACATTATTAGACTGTATTATTCTGCATTTAATGTTCTGAATTAATTGGCTGTGAAATAAAAGCCTGTGTTTTAAACCCTGCCTTTGCATAAACAGTCATCATTAATCAAATTAAGCAAGTTTTTCTTTTTCTTTTTTTTCTTTTTTTTTTGGGGAGTTATCCTGAACCACACCGTTATAATTATACATACAGGTTTAAAATAAAAAATATCCCCACTAATATTTGTGCCTTTTGTTGAATTCATGTAGGCACACCAGGTTCAGGCATCTAGTCATAGATTTAATATTAGGGATAATGTTAAGAAACCTTTAAGTAGTCTTCTTTTTTCATAATTCCATTCACACTTTCAGACACATCCAATAATCATAAAAAATTCAACATTGAAACCATCTACATTATGTATGGAAATTTGCTCAGTATTCATATATTTAAAGCTTAAACCTCATCTACCCTTTGAAAAAAATGTCCTGTCTTTGTTGTAAAACAGCTCAAACATCGTCTTGATAGACAAAGAAAGGATTCTACTGAAGGCATTTTATCTTGCAACGAGCATCAGGTGTCAATTCTGGAAAAGATGCTTCTCTCTTTGTTGACTCATGGTATTATAAAATAGGGGTTAACATTTTACAGTGACACTGGTGTATCACCTGTTGCCAGTTAAGGATAGGATTAAAATACAATTATATTTCAAAATATTTCCAAAGACTCAAAAAATACCAGTAAATTTGAATAAAACTTGTGCACCATTACCATTTTACTTTCTAAATCTTCAGTTAGCTCCTTTTACCTTTTTTTGTTCAAACTGTCAAACAGACACAAACCACAAAAAGAAACTACTAGTCGGTCTGAATGGCCAGTCAGGAGGTAATAGAGCTTGGGTAATTCAAGAATAAGACATTCTGAAACTTTCTCAATACCACCATTATTTGATTATGGGCAATGTGTAAAATGCTGATTATGTGTGTTAAGAGAAAATCCAAGATATCTGCAAAGTTATGCACCCAGGTATTGATACAAAAAAAAAGTCATTGCAGTAGTACGTTGAATAATCATGTCAGACTGGAAAAAATATGGCTGAGCTGAATCATTAAATGTCCAAAGTTAATGTGAAATTAAGATCTGTGTTGAACAGGGTGACCTTGTGTCCCTCCTTTATCCACACAGTAATTTGAACTTATTGAATTCAATGTAGCATGGGACCAAGTCACAACATGGTCACCTTAGGTTCATTTAAAAGACAGTCGGGTCAGGCTCACATCAAATTATCAAAAATTTTGATTTACTTTTTATACATTATTCAATATTATTCACTTTAGCAAAATTACAAAAGTTGCCATCAAACCAGAAAAAAACTTCTGTTCCATGCACAGTCTTCTTAATGCTTTTATTTCTTTTATTTTTGTAACTCTTTTATTAGAACTGCAAATTATAAACTTTTGCCACATGCAAGCCCAGAAGCAGGAATTACTGTAAGTCAGTAGTTGATGCAGTTGGTTGGACTTCCTTGGAAGTGTAACTTTGACAATATGGCCTCACTCACTGAATTGGACTGCAGTGCATACACATTGCATTAAATCAGAACTTATGGTTAACACAATTTTTGTCTTTTTTTTTTAACCGAGATAAGACCAACAGAATCTTTTTTGATTTGCTAAATCCCAGATTCATTAGATTTTTGATGTAATTATTTTATTTACTTTTTTCATGGTAAGAAGTTTACAACAAATTTCCTTAGTTTTTGTGGAAATATCCAATAAACTATAAGACTTTGGTATAACATTTTGGTTATTCTTCCATGAGAATCTCACTACAGTTTTCTGGAGTTTGAGCCATTCTTCCAGACAAAGTAGTTTGGCTGAGTTTGCTTTATACAATGTTTTGCTTTCACATACCTTCAGTTCTGTCCACAAACTGTGTATGGAAAAAAAGATCATTGTATAACCACCCAAAAACATTGACTTCACAACACAACAATTTATTTTGAAAACACATTAATAAGCAATGTTTAACATCCATCCATCCATTTTCTGTACACCCCTGTCCCTATTGGGGTCGGGTGGGTCTGCTGGGGCCTATCTCCAGCTTACAATGGTCAAGAGGCAGGGGTACACCCTGGACAGGTCGGCAGTCCATCGCAGGGCAACACAGAGACATTCAGGACAAACAAACACTCATACACACACTCACACCTAAGGACAATTTAGAGTTCCCAAACAGCCTGACAGTCATGTTTTTTTTTTGGGACTGTGGGATGAAGCCAGAGTACCCAGAGAGAATCCACACATGCACAGGGAGAACATGCAAACTCCTTGCAGAAAGACCCAAGACCCAAGGTGGAATTGAACCCATAGCCTTCTTGTGCAGCCCAATGTTTAACATGTTTTGCTTGAATAATAATAATGAAATAGTATAGAATACAATTTGGAAATTTATTTTGGAAGTGCAGCAGTGCTGTTACCTTTCTTTGTTGATAATGACACTCTCCTTACAGTTTCAGCACCTTTGCAAGGTTTTTTTTCTGATATTAATTTTTGCACCAAATATTATATATATATATATATATATATATATATATATATATATATATATATATATATATATATATATATATATATATATATATATATATATATGAATATAAATGATGGTGGTCTATTTTTAGGCTTAAATTAGATAGTATAATGTTCATAGTTTCAAAAATATTTATTTTACATGAGCATATTGTTTGTAGAGATGAGAAACTATTAAAAAACAAGGACTGGATTATCTGGATCATGTACTGTTTTAATTATAAGTGTAATTTTCCAGTCATACAAAAAGAAAAGTAACTCTTTGCTGCAATATTGGTATTTCTGCTTTAAATGGGATTTGACTTGGCTGTACAGTAATAAATGTGAGTTTTGTTTGATTTGTCGTTTTTATTTAATTGTAAAGATACCTCAGACAAAGCTTCACCTTCACTTCTGAACACTGGTCACAAAACCCGAAACGGCATTTGTTCCCCTGGACGGGATTTCAAAGGACCATGCTACCCCATCCACTTTGACAGCCTGTGCTCAACATCCAGCTTGAATGTTAACGGTACCAAAGACATAGTTTCAAAGTATTTCGACATTATAAAACCGAAACATACTATATTTAAATTACTTTGAAACACATTGAAATTAATGGACACTGAGGCCTACTGTAGAAAAAGAGACCTGCCTCGTAGTATTTTTTAAAAAGGTGTACTATATCTTTAAAATCAAATAATCCCGCCTATTTTAAGTGTCACTCTTTAATTGTGAGTTCTGATTGGCCGAAACCGCACCTCTGTCAAAATGATTCGGCCTTTCATTGGTGAAGGACTCGTCGTCGTTTATGACTCTCGCGGTACTGCAACGCGAAGATGGCGGCCGAGCTGGTGGAGGCGATGGTAGGTAGAGCTTGGTGGGCTTTCGCTTGATGGGAAACGGCCGCGTGAACGCGAGCAGAAAGTCGCCCCGGCTCAGGGTTTATCGGGGCTCGTGTGGGGATGTTTTAAGTACAAACATTAACCCGAATTTAGCCAACTTAATCCATGACGAACAGAACTAGCTTGTGTGGCTAACAAAGCTAGCCTGCTAGGTTATGTTAACCAGGCAAGTGCTTGGTTGAGTTAGCATCATGCTGGGTCTGAGGGGGGAGAAGAAAAAAACCCGATAATGAATGAGACCACTTTTCAAAGATGTGTACGCTTCCTCCGACTTCATTTTGAACTCCAGCAGTCCATATATTTATTCAATATTTAGCAAGCTTCTTGATTTTTATAGCCGACCATCTGTCAAAATGATTGAATGCTGTCAGTTTCTAGAAAGGCAAGCCTTGTGATTGGTGCCTAAATGATGCTGAGCTCTTAGCTTTCTAAAGAAAATAAGAACACGACGTGCTTATTTCAGTTTTAAACATGAAGCAGTCGTTCACTTGTGTCCTAAAAGATCACTGGCAGACAAAGCAGTGGTGACAACAATGTGCTTCTGTAGCTTTTGATGTTAATTTGAGCAGGAATCCTCCTTTAGGCTGTTTACTTTTGTCTAATCTACTTTGTCCTCTGCCGAAATATCCTTACATGTTATACAAATAAACAAACGAGTTTTTAAGTGGGTAGTTTTTATTTATTTATTTATTTATTGGCCTTTTTGTGGCATTGGATGGCAAATCAAAACACTTTTTCTGATCCAGCAATAAATAACCTTTAAATCATGCACAGCTCATGTTTCTAAACCTGAACCAGCAAGAAAAACAGCTTTTTATAGGTGTTGCTTCTTTTCTGGGTTGAAACATAAAGACATTTTGAAACAAATGTTGCGATTTTTACATTGAAATTGTAGATGTGCCCATTTCCACTCATAAGTTTTGCTTTAAAGATAAGTAATAAGATGGCTTTAAAAACTCACTACATTTCCTGAGGTCACAATCATAGGAAATAGATAATTGCTGATATTACACTTGAACAGTATATAACAAAACACTTTTGGCAGTGCTGTTTAATACATTTCATGTATTTCATAGGATTTATATAAAAAAAAATTATTTAAGTTATCGGACCCTCATTTTACTTGTCAAGCATTTGCTTTCAGCAAATTATGAGAATCGATAGCCTTTATTTGTCTCCCTAGGAGCAAATCAATTAATTTGTATGATTTATCTATTGAATTGAGTATATTAAATCTTTGTTATCAAACTATTTCTTGAGATATTTTAAAACCTGTCAGGAAAAACTATTGCTAATCAATGGGGATAGCCTTTAATAGAAAAGAAAATTACCTCAAACTGTAAAATGTAAGGACGAAGCTCTGCACAGAAAATACACATCTTCTGTTTAAAGTTTCATCTATAACCATGTTGTGATATAGTGATCGTTTATATTAAAATTTAAATAAATATTTCTTGCCTTGAGTGAAGTGGTCCTGATGTTTTATAATTTGATTTGTAGGTCAAACACATAAAATCGAAGCCTTAATGCGTCTCTTCTGTTTTTTTTCCCCCTTTCTTTTCTTATTTCTCAATGTAGAACATGGTGAAAAGTTTCCGGGTCTCAGACCTACAGACGCTGCTTGCCTCAATGGGCCGCAGCAAAAGTGGTCTGAAGCAGGACCTGGTGGGACGCGCACTGAGGCTGGTGCAGACAGAGTACAGTCCAGAGCTCTTGAAGAACGTCCGGCAGCTTTATGAGTCGCGTTTTCCCAAATCAGCTGCTTGGCTCCCGGCACGACGCCCAGAGAGCGTCCCGGTGGCGTATTCATCCCTCAGCTCCTCTCCATCGTTGACCTCCCAGGGTGCAGACTACCTCAATGGGATTTCCAAACCTCACGTTCCACCTGCTGCGGAGGTCAGGCTGGTACCTCTGCCCTTCTACCAAACTTTAGAGACGCTTTATACTCCAACAGAGCTCGGTAAATGCCAACCAAGTGCTTACCTTGGAGGTTTTACATTTGTTGTTGTTCTTATTGTTTATTGATTTGTCTATTTGTGTCTACTTATGTTTCTACAGTTGCCCACAACAGTGAAAAATTACAGGATAGTCCGTGTTTCTTCGAACTGACACCAAGCCAAGCAGACCAGGTCCGAAATGCAAGGTAATAACGTTTTGTTAGATTTGATCTTATATTAACTGCCTGTTTTTACATTGATTAAATTGATATTTAATTGAAATGATTTGTCTATCCAGTGAGCTTCGTCCAGGGATCCGGTCAGTCCAAGTGGTTCTTAGGTAAGTTTCCAGATATGTTATTAAAGTTGCCTAGAATCTACCTTTTTAATCTACTGCTAGATGGGTTTTTTTTAGTTTTGGTTTTTTTAACCTGATTGGCTTAGATGTTCATTCATACAGCTGTGATCTCTCTGTCTTGCAGAATCTGTTACTCAGACCCTATTGGTGTTCAGGAGGACCAGTATCCCCCCAACATCGCTGTCAAAGTCAACCAGTCGTACTGTCATGTGCCAGTAGGTTGAGTCGCTTAGATGTTACATTCTGGTGTTTCAGAAAAGCAAACTTACGCTGGTCATTCCTTTAACAACTTATTATTTACCTGTAAGTTGTATTACCAAGTATTAAGGCAAAGCCCAGTTTTGACTTCCACGTTGGATTATGGCATGTTAAATATGTAAAAAACATTATCAAAATAAGACAAGTCAATATTAAAATCACAAATACTGTAGATTACTTCATAATTTTGGAAATGCACTGAATTTATCAAATTTAAATACAATTTTCCCTCATTCTTGTTATATATTCCTGAGTTTCCTCTTTGCTGTCATATCTAAGTTTTCCTTCAGAGCTTCAGTAAGGTCTGCAAGGTCTTTTTTTTTTTTTTTTTTTTTACTGGTTTTGGTCAATTTTACACACTAGCAGCAGATCCACGTTTATTTTGGTTTTGGCCCTGGCAGCTTTCTCGAAACCAGTTTTAGATTATTTGAAACAAATCAATTGATGCCCAATGCAAAAATAATCAGTCTTACTGTTGTGTCTCAACTATCTTCATTTGTGTTAAAGAGCACCAAAGTGAACCAAGAAAATTGTTTAGTTGCAACAAGTCAGAACTGTCATATTGGTCCAGTTAGCCAGTTTTCTATTAGTTAAGTTGAGTTTGTTTTTTTATTTTAAAAAAAGGAGATTATTTAAGTTGACTATATATTAAAAAAAATTTAATTTACATTTTTTTTTTATCCACTTAAATAATCTCCTTTTTTTATTTAATTTTTTTAAACTGCTTGTTTTATTTTCTAAATAAGTAAAAATATGTTCTTTTACGTGTGTCTGCAGGGATATTACCCCTCCAATAAGCCTGGAGTTGAACCTCGACGTCCTTGTCGCCCCATAAACATCACTCCCTGGTTGCATCTCTCCAGCGTTCCCAACAGAGTCACCATCACCTGGGGGAACTTCGGCAAGGTCAGGCTCGATGCTGCTTCTCTTAACTTTATGTCCGACAAAGCTCGACAGGAGAGCAAATTTTTGCTTAATCCAGAGTACACCAAGGCATGCTGGGACTTGTAGGTTCTTATGTGTTTCACTGAGCATTGTGTCATACAGCTCTTCAGACGCTTTTATTTTTTTTTTTTTTTTAAACATGTAGATGAGAACTACTGTAATGGGAAAAAAAAATTTGATTATTGATTGAAAATCCAAGTAGGCAAACAGTTTAAGTCATAAGTTATTAAAATCTTATATTAAATGTTTTATGGTATACTTCTTATAAGTTTTTTCAATTTATCCTGTTGTCAAAGTGTCTTTTAGAACTAGTAGTTGGGCAATCCTGGCTGGTTTTAGATGCTTTCTTTTGACTTATTAAACAATATGGTAACGAGCTAATTTAAACTACAACTTTTAAACCTATTTTTCCACTCAAGTGAGGAAAAAAAAGTTTTAAAAAATTAATTGAACTTCTCATTTGACTTAAACAAATTGGTTTTGTTATGAAACCCCTATTCATTTTGTTTTTAGCCCAAACCTCTTGATTTCACAACCCCCTGAGCAAGTCAGACTACATAGGTTTGTTTTCCCAGAAGAGGAGCTTGTAATCAGTTTCTAAGGATTTTACGTTTTTTTCTGTTTGTTTTTCTGCAAGTGTGGCAGGCTTTTACTTTTTACCGTAATAAGGTAAAAAAAAAAAAAAGGTTTTATTGAAAATATTTAGAACAAAATTTGCAAAAGTAAAGCCATGCTTCCTAAAATAAAAAACCCTCCTAGGTAGTTCCTAACTCAGAATACATAGTTTAGTTTGTCTTGTCACTGCTGTCTGTTCTGAGTTACTGATAAATTAAATCTTGAAAGCTTGCGCTGTAAATGTGTGATTTTCAGCGTTACTCTGTGGCGGTGTATTTGGTGAGAGTCTTCACAGCAGCGGACCTCTTTAACCGGCTGAAGCTCTGCTCTGTTGAGAGCGCGGAACGCTGTCGCGAACGCAGTAAGTGAAACGTTCAAGGACGGATTTCATCAACATTACTTTAAATGGCATCTTGTTGTTTTTCATATCTTTTTTCATATCTTTCCCGTTATTTATCACCAGTCCAAGATAAGCTTCGTTTTGACCCAGAGAGTGAAATTGCAACCACAGGCCTCAGAGTTTCTTTAATCTGTCCGGTAAGTAAAACCACTGAGTGAAATCTCATGTGTTTAGGGATTTTGTATTTCTAAAAGTTGTTTAATTTGCACCCCTTCATTCTCTCGTCTCAGCTGGTGAAGATGCGGCTCGGGGTGCCGTGCCGAGTTTTAACCTGCGCCCATCTTCAGTGTTTCGACGCAGTTTTCTTCCTGCAGATGAACGAGAAGAAGCCAACGTGGACTTGCCCCGTGTGCGACAAGCCCGCTCCATTCGAACTTCTCACAATGGATGGGTAAACAGACTTTCCTCTATAGTCTTCTTCTGCCCTTATGGGTCAATGTATGTCTTTATATCCACCTAACCAGATGCTCCGGTGTCTAGAGTATCCCTCTTAAATTTATTTTTTTAAAAGCTTGATGGTATCACTAAGTGTGATTTGCATCATTGTGCGGGTCAGATGTTTGTTTGTTTTTTTGTTGATGTTAATCAGCTGCAAACACAGCTGTTAAAACACCTACAATCGTTTTTATACAAAAGTACATGGTGAAAAAAAACAGTAGTTCACTACTGAACAAACCTATAATCCAACCCACATTTGTCAACAAAATCGTGTTTGTATTAGTTGAATAGTAAGATAGTAGCAAGAATAAGTGTATCTTGAACTCCACTACAGTTTTGGGCATGTAACGTCCTGCAGACTCTCTGCCCTCATTTCTTAGTGGCTCTCTTTCACTTTTCTCAAACACTAAAGGGATTGTTCTATGATTTGGCTGCTTAGTCTATTTGCATTCCTTGAAAGAAAACGAGTGTGGAATCTAACTCTTATTGATGCTTAATTTTTGCAACGCAAGATCTGAACATGATCAATGTTAAAATGTTTCAGCAATGAATAATTGGTTGGGTTAGATGTATTTTTTTTTGTGAGGATGGTAACACTCTTAAATGCTTGCTGGATATAAAAAGGCAGCATATTTAACATTTCTATTAATGTTTTTTTGTTTTTTTTCTAATGAAGTGCTTCAAACCTACACCCTCTGTTTCAGGTTATTATCCGAGATTCTCAAAGAGACGAGTGAAGAGATCGAGGAGATCGAGTACCTAACAGACGGTTCCTGGCGACCAATCAGAGATGAGAAGGAAAAGGACAGGGAAAGGGAGCGAAGCAACACACCGGAGTACCCTGTTGTTGATATATGTACGTAACTTACCCTGTGTCCTCTCAGTGTTTGCATGCCTTGTAACAGGATTCATGCCAATGACTTCGAGTTACTTCAATATAGTTTATTTGGATATTATGTTATGAGAGCAAAAAGTAGCCCAACATTTTAAAAGGAAATAAAAACGCATATATATATATTCAGACAAGTTTATCTTTTTATATATGTAGCTCCTCCTAATCTCAATCAAAGCCTGTTCAAATATTTTAATATTACACAGTATTGTGTGATTTCAGGTGTTCTGTGAAGGCATTGAGGGTTTTGTTTAAGAGGGCGCGCCAGATAGCCGAATGCTGACTCCACTTCCAAGTACAGCTAAAACAAAATCTGAATATTTTGAAAGTTGACAGAGAATGAATGAAATGTAGCATATTCATACTAAGATTTTCTAAGGAAACTTGTAGTTGTAAGAGGAATGGAAAGCAAAATCCATTCAGTAAGTTTTACAGTGAGTTCGCTGAGCTACTAAGCATAGATAAATCCTGTGCTACCTCTGGTGACATGCTGTATGGAGCTGCTAATTTTATTTTCCAGCTGGACTTCAAACCTGCCAACATTGCAGAAGGAACCAAAATCTTTCTTCCTAACATTTATTGGACGGAACCCCAAAGAGAATACAAAGAATATTGTTAAGAGGAAGATGAGATAGACGAGACCCAACATTGACGATTTCTTGGCCGCTATCAAACCAACCTGGACTTCCCACCTCGGCGAAACTATAGTATAAAATCCCCTCTGTGCCATATCACATTAAGTAATTCATGCAAAAGGAGCCTCAACAAAATATTGAAATTAACATACTTTTGGATATTTCATTTAAAGAATCTGCAAGCCGTAATCAATAACATAAAGTTTTACACCAACTATTACTTTGTGTTGATCCAACACTTAAAAGGCCCATAAGATCAAATTCATTTGTTCACATTTTTGTGTGCTCTAAATAAAATTGAAGTTTTTTTCTAAGGCATTCCCGAAGCAAACGGACATTCGCCGGCCCACAGCAGCACCAGCCAGTCGGGCAGGTCTGGAAGCGGTTCTGTCGGGCCGTCTGGAGTCACGGCAGGACCCGCGGCGGCACCCGGTGGCGGCGTAGTGGTAGATCTGACTCTGGACTCCTCGGAGGAGGAGGAGGAAGGGGGCGGGGCTGGAGCGGACAGTGATGACACGGAGGACAGCACCGACAGTCCTGCCCCCAAACGGGGCAGATACAACTACGACAAGGACCTGGTCACCGCTTACTGACCCTGCGGCTCCGTCCCTCCTCACAGACTGACACGCTGACACAGAGAGAGAGACGGCTCCAAGCGTGAGGAAAGGAACGCGGCAACCCTCTTAAGATGCAACAACTCTCAGAGCCCCCCCCC
>JAVLVB010000724.1:1176586-1187816 GCA_032876305.1 Orestias chungarensis
TTTTTTTTTTTTTTTTTTTTAAGTCTTAAACTTAACCTTGCAGAGACCCCTAAACAAATGCTGTGGCAAAAACTCAGCAAGGTCACGTTTTTAAGTGGTTTTGTGTGTTTTTCAGTTAATTAATTCTGCGTAGTGTTATGGTTTAGGTTGACATATCCTCAGTTTCTCAAAGGCTGTGATTGATAAAGCCTTACTTTTAACAAAAACGGATGCTTTCAACTTATCTTTTTCCCCCAGTTAATTCATCTGGAAATCAAGCCTGCTATCAGAAACCAGATTATTCGAGAGCTGCAGGTGCTGCACGAGTGCAACTCTCCCTACATCGTGGGCTTTTACGGTGCTTTTTACAGCGACGGAGAGATCAGCATCTGTATGGAGCACATGGTGAGCGACTATTAATGGTAGTTTTTTTTCCTGAGCTCGGGTTGGTTTCACATACTTAATAATAATGCCTGTAGTCCTATTAAAATATCAAAGGGAAAGTATGTACAGTTTGGTCTCTTTCTGTAATGTTCCTCATCATTCCTACCTGTTTTTGTCACCAACGAAGGTATCTACTATTATACAAGTCCCAAACAGCATATTGCTCATTTTTATTACATTTTAAACAGTAATAAGACATTTTATACCATAAATGGGTTACAGTACAGTATGCGTCAGCATAACTCCGCAAATAAATGGTTCATTCTTACTTCTTTGACTAAATTTTAAATATCTGTCAGCCATTTTTATTCACACAAATTCATGCATCATCCATGTTGAAGTTAGCATTTACCTCTAAAAGTATTGTAAAGAAACATCTTCTTTAGACATGGCATTTCAAGTCAGTTCAGTCTTCTGATAAATGTTATTTATTCTCTCACTAGGATGGTGGATCATTGGACCAGGTCCTCAAGGAAGCCAGAAGGATCCCTGAAGAAATCCTAGGAAAAGTTAGCATAGCTGTATGTAAATGCTTACTTGTTTTTTCTAGCGAAAAAGATTGTGGATCTTAAAATGATTCAATTGTTCATCTTAATGCATATTAAACTATATTTGGTGTTTAACTATTAAATTAAGTGGTTGTGTTTTTGGAGGAGGGTATGTCTACTGCTTGCCCCAATTGCAATGAACAAAAACTAATTTGCAATCCAAATTGAATGATACCTTCCTCATGTAGGTTGACCAGTAATTAATGTCTCATTCGCAGGTGTTGAGAGGATTAGCCTATCTGCGGGAGAAACATCAGATCATGCACCGAGGTAAAAATAAAATCTTATTTTAGCTTGGTCAGATGCTTTAATTCTCCTACCAGATTGTGCGGTCATAATATTTGCTTAATTTGGCTGTATGCTTTTGAGGTTTTAGTAAATCAGGCCATCAGAACTTCTTTGAAGCCTGAAGGCTTCTGCAGAATAGAAATGTTCTGGTGGTTCTATCCACCAAAATGTCCAAGCACATATTTACTACACGCTGTTGAATATTTTAAACGCCACTCACCAAGTCAGTTGCATTCAAGTTTTCAGTTTAAAACCCAAGCCACTGCTTTATTCTTTCAACTATCCACGTCTTCTCTCGGATAGAGAAAACCATGTGGTTTTACGACCAAGGTTTGTGATCGCATGCCGGCTCTGTGGCTTGTTAAAAGTTAACACCCAAACAAAAAAATAATTCATTTTTTGTTGTTTATGGTATACACCGGGACGGTTATGGTCTCGTTTTCATGGACGAGCTAAAACAAGTGACACAAGCAGCTTGAAGAGTGTAGGTGTATACACTGGGTTGTCTGGTTCCAGTCAGTCCTCCAGCTTGTTTAGATTTGTGGCAATTGAGCGTATGCATTCCTTACATGTCTACTGTTGATCCACAGCTCGACATGTCTGTTTAAGAACGGCTGTATATACATCCGTCGGCCCGAGGTTGCAAACGTTAGAATACTTTTAAATTGGTAGGTCGTTCTCTTCGTATGCAGATGTTGGGATGTTTTTTTTTTTTTTTGTTCTGCTCAGAAAAAGTTAAAGATCCTTAAGTTTGTATTCTGACTGAGAAGGTTGAAGTTTACCAAACAACCCTGAGTTTTGTGTCCAATACGGCTGCTCGTATATAGAAGGCTGTGAACATTGAACTCTTAAAACAGTGAAACACACGTGGTCCTGTAATACATTGTTTAACAACCATAAAATAGAAGAATATATGGTTTGCATGCTCTATATAAACCATATAATGTTTCATTAAAGGTTGTCTCATTTAGCGAGCTGGTTTCTTTTTTTCTTAATGGTCTAAAATCTTATTTTGTTCAAAAGTCTGATATCCAGGCCATTTGTTCTGCGATTATTGCTGATGGCACAGACCCAGATACAGATAAGGAACAGTGTTCACACGCTGAGTAAATGATTCCCAGATATTTATTACTCTACTCACAATATAAAGCGTTATCTAGGAATGTGAGCCGTTTGTGATGGTTTCGGATTTGGCATGTCGAACGCTTCCTCATTGCACCGTTGACCTGTTTTTGTTAAAGAGGAGCTGTTGGCGGTGCGTCGGGAGTAAAGTTTATTTTCCTCCATCTTTATAGTCGGTGGTAGTCCGTGACGGAGTCATTACAGCCTCTCAGATGTGATTAGACGGTAGCCTCGTCCTGTTTACCCTCCCTGCCCATCTTCCCTCCATCCTTTGTCATGCTCTTCCTTGCCACTTCTTTATCAGTCGTTACTCACATGTCCCATACCCTCTGCTGAAAGGCAGATTGTTTTTTCAGGTATTGTCTATTGTTGAAATGATTTTCCCTTGGATGACGTCTTATCTCCATTAGAAACCACTGGTTACATTGTATACCTGTGCATTTGTGTACGATGCACTTCAAAAATACTCCTACTTGCCACATCTTGCACAGTAACGCCAACAACTTTAATGCAACATAGTATTGTGTTTATGTAGTAAGACAGAGATAGAGCTGTATTTGTTTCTGTTTTAAAATGTAGGGGAAGAGTTTTGTAGGAGAGGCTACATAACCTATTTCAGCTTCTGAATATTTCTCACTCACCCCCTAATCCTATCTGCTGTCCCCGATGTTCTCTAACAAACCTCTGAGGTCCTCACACAGATGCTGTTGTCATATAGGTTGGCTAATTTCCCTATGTTAACGTCACTGGATTTTCTTTTGGTGTTAAATTAGTGAATTAAGGGCCTAGAAATGAAAAATGCAGCGTAAAATTTTTATTTTTTCTAAAAATGTTGAAAGTCATGAAAATTTTATTTCTACTTGACAAATAGTCTACCCGGTGCTGCTCCATCACAGAGAACCTCAGTAAAATAGGGAGGAGGAATTGAGGGGCATGAACACTTGTGTTGGACAAAAATCTTTAGGTTTAACTTGTTCTATAAAATGAAAACAAGCCAATAATCCTTATACACAGTTGTTTTTTTGTTATTTTATTTAACGCTCATTGTTCGAGGTAATAAGTGGAACTGGGACCTTGAAAACCTAATTAACCCGTGTTTTCTGTTTTAACGTCCGTCCCTTCTGCCGCAGACGTGAAGCCCTCCAACATCCTGGTCAACTCCCGCGGGGAGATCAAGCTGTGCGACTTCGGCGTGAGCGGCCAGCTCATAGACTCCATGGCCAACTCCTTTGTTGGAACACGCTCCTACATGTCGGTGAGTCAGCTCCCCGTGCGCCCACCCCCTTCTTTCCTCTGGCACTATCCCTACTTTCCCTCTCCGTTCCTCTGGCATGGCTCTTTTCCCAGCTAGACCCGCCCTCCGTCTTCCCCTCACTCCCCCCTTGCGACTGGCAGGGCTGTGCCCAGGAAGGAGCTCTTTGGCAGCGAATGAGTGCTTGCTCTTTCTTTTCCCTCTACCCCCTCGATCTGAGATAATGTACCTGGAGGTTAAGCGTCTCATGAGTTTCCCGTCGCATCGTTGTGAATGTTCAGGTCACTTGTAGCAGACACCTGAGTTTGGACACACGTCCAACTCAAACATTGTAAAGCAGTTATTTCCCTTCCTGCCAAACCCTCTTTCTCTTTGTATTTTATTCCAAACCACACCCCAGCACTTCTTGCCTCTCAGCCCCCCCACCCCCAGCCTCTTCCCTCCTCTGCACCACTTCCTGTCCCCCCCCCAACCAACACACACACACACACATTCCCCTGGCATCTTGGCTCTTACCTGGTCCCTCTGACGTATTTGTGCGTCTCTCAACAGCCGGAGAGACTGCAGGGCACGCATTATTCGGTTCAGTCTGACGTGTGGAGCATGGGCCTGTCCCTGGTGGAGCTGGCAATCGGCCGCTACCCCATCCCCCCGCCCGACGCCAGAGAACTGGAGGCCATCTTTGGACGCTCCATCATGGACAGAGCAGAGGGAGAGCCTCGCTCCAACATGGCCAGACCGAGACCACCAGGCAGGCCTGTGAGCGGTACGAAATCAAAACCGTACAATCATTTTTACTAAATCCTAAAGATTTTACACACAGTTGCACTGAGGGTTCACTACATTTGTTTTTTTAAAGCTTTTTTAAATTTTGCTTGCATAAAATCTTTAACAGGACATGGGATGGACAGCAGACCTGCCATGGCCATCTTTGAACTCTTGGACTACATTGTGAATGAGGTCTGAAACGTAACGGCTAAATTTAAGCTCCCATTTTGTTTTTTTGTTGCTGTTTTTCTGATTGTTTTCTGTTGCGCGTTTACTCCACCTCCACAGCCTCCTCCTAAGCTACCACAGGGTGTCTTCAGCAGTGACTTCCAAGACTTTGTGACCAAATGGTGAGCACTAAAGAATAAGAAACATTCTTTTGTTTGGACATTAGTATAACCCTACAAAATCTGTACTTTCAATAAAATAACATTTGTTCAATTGCTCATCTTGAGATGTGGTCCCTGGTATTTGACACCTTTCCAACTTACAGCCAGAAACATTAGTTTGCTTTATGTGACAATTTAGAGCGTAATTAATTAAATATTTTCCACGTCTTTCGATAGATTGACGAGTAAAAGCCGACAAATGTACACTGACCTCAACCAAAAGCGTTCCAGCAGCATTATGCGGCCGCCACCATGTTTGGCTGCATGAATGCATGCGTTTAGTGATCTGTAGAATGCAGAGCGTTGCTGTTACCCAACCAAAGCGCTTTCTTCCACCAAGTTGCTCTGCTGCCTCTTCAGCTTGCATACAGAAAATAAACATGCATTTTCAAGTTTCTTATTCATCTTCCAAAAAGGCCAGAAATATGTAAAACATTTAACATGAATAACTACTGGTTCTACCACCTTTTTTCTTTCACAATTATGCCCAACTTTGTATCTCTTAAAAGTTTGGTGCCATAAGTCAGAACGTGTGGTTTTGAGACGAAATATGAAAGGGTGCAACATTTTGCAAAACATGGATATTTCCAAATGTTAAAATTTGTTTTTGTATCTGCAGCTTGATTAAAAACCCAGCAGAGAGGGCAGACCTGAAGATGCTGATGGTTTGTACACAATCTTTGTTTTTATTTGTTAACTTGATCTCCGGGTTATTAATTTGTCTGTGTTGAAAGTAAACCTTGCAAACAAAGTTTTTTTTTTTCGTTTTCTCCTCAGAATCACACATTTATCAAGCGATCGGAGGTGGAGGAAGTGGACTTTGCCGGCTGGTTGTGCAAAACCATGAACCTCCACCAGCCTAGTACTCCTACTCGCACCGCCGAGTGATCCACCACCTCCAACATGCGAACCCTCGTCTGTCCCTCCTCTGAAACATATCTGGGGTCTCTGCATATACATTTATGTACACAATCCCTCACACATGCCAGCGCTTTAGTTTTTGTTTTGTTTGCTTGTTTTGTTGTTGTTTTTTGGTCCATCTTGCTCTTGGGTAAAACATTTGTAGCTTCCCTTTGTTGATTTCGTCAACAGCTGCAGAGGCCTGTTGACTCATTCTTGTACTGTAAGACCACAGCTTCACCATAACAGTGTCGAGAGCCGCCTCTGTTCGACTTTCCTCACCGCTGCTGTGGATGTAAAGCAGTGAAGGGCTGCCGTAGTGTCATCAAGAGTTCCCCCGTGGCAAACGTAATTTTGTATTGTTGGGTATTCTGTATTAATCCTTTTCTATGGTGGCTTGTCGGGCTGTGTTTTTTTAACCTGCTGTAAAGGAAGGAAAAAATGTCCGGCCTGAAAGAAGTAAAAAAGAAACTTGATGTAAGTCTGTTCATCGATGGGGGAGGCTGAACATTAGATTTTCACACTTAGTCACAACCGATTTCCGGCAGAGATCTTGCAATCACTCCCATTATAAACGGTTTTTGGCATGTAAACAATCTTTTAAAAGGTAAGTATGTGAACAGTGTCCCAAACCAAAGAGGGTACTTTTTTTTGCTTTGGTGGCCGATCGTCTTCAAATTTTTGAACAGTATATGGGTGTAATTGGGTAAGCTATTGTTCCCTTTCAATAATGATCACACAGACGGCGGAGTATTTTTAATTTTTTTCTCCTCGTACATTTCTTTTACATCTGCTGTATGCCTCCCAAGTGATGGGGTGTATCTTCTGGATGCTTGATATTTGTTGGGACGGCTGTCTTGCCTTTAGCAATATGATGACACAGGCATTTTTGTGAGTTGATACAGTAGGGTTTATGTTTCTAATGACTGTATTGTCATCATGACGGGGATGAGCTGATTTTTTTTTTTGTTTTCCACGCATTGAATGATCTGTTTTGTTTTTCCTCTTTGATGTATTATTTTTGGTTGTATTTCCACAGTACGTGCTACATGTGACGCTCAAAGCTTCAACTAGGGATGAGTCTTGGTTAAAGCCTTGCTTGTGTAAAAGTCTGGGGTTAAAATGCTGTTTAAACAAACTTTTTTTGTTTGGTTTCAAACTTTGGCAAAACAAACACAGCCTTGCAGCGTATCGTTTGACCAGTCGAAGGGTACAGAGGTTTCCGACTGGAGATTTTAACCCAGGCCGGTCTTGGTCCCTTGATGGCGTTACCTGCTAGCCCGCCGTCTTGTCAGAGCTACTGTATTTTCTCTCTCTCTGCTTCTGGCTGCCCCTTTCTGCTCCTCCCCTCCAGGAATGTGCATTCTTCAAAAGTAAACGGATGCATTGTCACTTGTATGTGTACAAAGCTATAAACAAAAATTACATGAGTACTATTTTTCAATCTTAATATACAAATTTTTGATTTTATGTAAATGGCAAGAAGAGTCATTTTATTATAATATAAAAAAAATCTGTTGGAAATGGTTGTAATGTATAAAAAAATAAAACGTATATGTGAATGTAAATGTTTTTTGTTTTTTCTTATATATATATATATATATATATATATATATATATATATATATATATATATATATATATATATATATAAACCCATTTAAAGGAAAATACGTATTTATATTTGCACAAACTAAACTGAACAATCTTAACGGGATTAAAGTAGAAAATAATTTACCTGGGTTGTCCAAAAGTCAAATCTATGCCCCCCCCCCATTACAGCATTGTTGAGTTTCACAGTATCTTTCGCTATGTCGAAATATTTTAAAGGTAATTATCACTACAATGGCTTTACTGAGCATATTTTCTACAGTCATTTGTAAAACGATGTGCTGTACAGAAGTTGAAACAAATGAGCAAATTCAGTCGCATAGATTAAAATTGTTTAAGAGAACAAAATAGTTTAGCAACTACAATAACGTGTAAATCTGAGGAAGCCGACAAAAAGGAAACATCATGAAAAAAAAAATATATAAACGACTTGACAAACTTAAATACTCTTGGGACACAGTCGAAAACAAATGTTTAAAGCATATTTTTTTTAAATGTCTAAATATGAAGATTATATGTAAATATGTCTAAGACAGATCTACTGATGAGAGGTTTTTATCATAAATTTGTATGCAGTCAGTGTTTTATTTTTCATATTAAGCCAATGTCACATTTATAGTATCGCAAATCTGATTATTAGCTGAAGTATTAATTATTTATCATATTATTACTGTTTAGTATGATAATCAGTGGCTGCTGGTGATCTCTGGCTTTGTGTCTAATAGCAAGACTGGGGCTAATGGCTCCAGTCTTGGTAAGTCTATGCTACAGCCCTGGAAACAGCCTTTCTAGACTGAAATGAAAAGTCAATCTTTGTTTAACAAGACACAAACACCCCACCCCAAATATATGTCTATATCATCTGGATGACCAGTAACCATGGAAAGCATTGTTGTTCTCAGTTACAAATATGTTCCCCAGGAGAACATTTGGATAAGGCAGAGGCTTGTGTTGGTTTCAGAGAGGTAAGTGCTCTCCTTTTACTTTCCTGTTTTTAGACCGCATTTCCTCTGATGAGCTCTTACTCCGACTGTGCCAGACTGGAAGTGTGTGCACCTAAGAAGCTTGGACTCACTATGTATGCTTCTGTTTCACCTGAAGAGACAGACCGTACAAACTTACAGCAGCGCATCTCTCAGGCCTGCTGTTGTGATGACAAACTGCCTGAAGAAGCCACAGAGAAACTTATTCCGAGAATCTCAGCAAAGCGAAAACTGGAAATAATAGCACACAAACAAACAATGTTTCACATTGGTTTGCGTATCTTAGCAGGATAAAACAACCTCCAACAAAAACAATGTTCAGGAATAGTTCAGGGCCCTCGTCAGTGATGAGTTTCAGGTTTTTAACAGGGCTGTAATTTCACCGACTTCAACCCAAATTAACATCTGCTGGAGGATTTGCACAAATAATTGTCCAAATAAACAAATCCATCGAGGCCTTGTAACTTAAAGGATTCACGTCTACAACATGCCTTCAGTGTCCAGTAGACTGTTTCTCTACGGCTTAGGGTTTCTTTTGGCTGCAAAAAGGGGAGGATCAACATATTATTCAGAGGGTGGTCATAATGTTTTGCCTAATCAGTGATTTGTTTCACTTAACTTTTACGGCTCCTTTGTTGTGAGGGCTTATTGCAAGCTGCCCTCACAGAAATACCACATCGCGTAATGGGAAAGGCAGATCAGACTTGTGGCGTTTGGGAGTGAAGTGGACCTCCCTACAATGGCGTGAATGACAACAACTGACCATAAAACAGTCTTCCTCAACCCCTCCTTCCTCTCTTACCTCCCCGGTCTTGCACACATGCTCAATAGTTGCAGAGATGGAGCTCTCTAGTGCCCTCTAGGCAGAAAATGTGTCACTGCAGCTGTGCCACTGTAAACAATGTTGCACACTAAATTTCAAAGTTTAAAGAATTATATAGTCTGAAAACTATCTATTGGAATCAATGAGAACCATGTATTTAGAGGTTTGTTTATATTGTTTTTGAAATTGATTACCAAACTAATCAGTTGCACACAATGCAACATTTACATTATTAATGGTTTTATAATTTTTCAAGACAGTTTAAAAAAAAAGCAAATATGGAAACTGTATTTTTTTTTTTATGATGCCACTGCAACATTTGCATTGCACAAATACATTTTTGCCTTTTAAAACACATCAAATGCACATTCTATCTTCTGCATGACGATATTGAAATACTTGTTCAGCTCCTTTTTGGTGCTTGATTCTTTTCCGGGTGCTGCTTACAAATCCATAACCTCCCTCACTAGATGATTTAGCTCATTAATGCAGGAGAAGTGTTTGCTTTATTAGGCTTTTCACCAGCGCTGCCCCCGATTTGTCGGTGTGATCGACGACATCGACCGCGGTGATCTTTTGGACATCAATATGTGACGGACTCATCTTTTTAATGAGATTGTCTTTTGGGATGTAACTTTGATTTTTGAGTGTTTATGCCCGTTCGTTGGCTCAGCGTGACCTCCAGCTCCAAAACAAACATGGCAGATAAACCAAAAGCTTCACTGTCAAATGAGTCAAGTATTCAAAGTATGAAGTATGCTAGATTATCTTTATTATGTTAGACACTTTAATACGTATTTATGGAATAATTTAAACAAGAATCAGGACGATTCAAACAATGTTAACCCTGTGTCTGTGTGTGTTAATGTGCAGACATTACGCAGCCAGGAACAATGAATTTCCTGTTTTAATCCTGGTTTAATAGAATAGATATTGTGGATATTTAAAATTTTTCAGATTTAACCCACAAAAACCTCTGAATGAAAGATCATAGAATAAACTCAAGTTGTTTATAAGAAAAAAACCTTGCAGCTCCTAATATTAAGCTATTTCAAAAACTGTAAAGAAAAAATGACTGAGGCCTATTTTTGTTTATTTCCAGTCTCACTTTTTATTTCACAATCTATTTGTAAATACATAAATATTAAAGTGTTTAATGTGAGTAAGCTTTGTTTTACTGAATGGAATTTAAACTTTAATTTACTGTGTGGTATGTTTAATTGTTAGATGAATCCCTTGAATTATAACAACAGTTTTAAGAAGCTCTCTAACAACACAAATAAAATAAAAAATGCACAAATAAAGAAATCACTATTAGAGATTATGATTATCATTCAATAAATTATTATTGATTAAACATTAACTATAATTTGAACTGACCTTCCCCTGTCATGACAGGTATGCATAATTGTGCTCAGGTGAGTTGTAAAGCGGTATTTATAGCAGATCTAATAAGTTTGTCCAGGAGAATATTAGTCTAATTACATATTTTTCATGTGTAATCTAGTTAATCATAATTACTTGTGTAATCTGATTACACAGAACAATCACATATAATTAGTTACATCCCAGCAGTGGCTCTGGTGCAACTCAACCTCTTCTTCTCCGACCCACTGCGTGGCACAATGGCTGTCTCTGGCGTTCACTGAGGGTGGGTGTGCTGGTGGGTATTTTGGAGGAACGTCAAGTGGGTGCACACGTGGGAATTCACATCCCGCCGCAGCAAGTAGGGATCATCTCAGCTCAGTGAAGCCTTCACCTGCTGGAGCCTCGCAGGTAATATGAACAGAGGGTGTGTTTTTTTTTTGTTTTTTTGAGGGGGCTGCTGGCGGCCCCTGCCGTGTGTGCTGGAATGTGCCAGGACCTGCTGCTGGGGTGGGACGTCATGACCTCAGGCAGTGGAAAGGGTGGGTGCGACTCGCATAGGAAAGGAAAGGAAAGGAAAGGAAAGGAAAGGAAAGGAAAGGAAAGGAAAGGAAAGGAAAGGAAAGGAAAGGAAAGGAAAGGAAAGGAAAGGAAAGGAAAGGAAAGGAAAGGAAAGGAAAGGAAAGGAAAGGAAAGGAAAGGAAAGGAAAGGAAAGGAAAGGAAAGGAAAGGAAAGGAAAGGAAAGGAAAGGAAAGGA
>JAVLVB010000724.1:1210379-1242344 GCA_032876305.1 Orestias chungarensis
TTTTTTTTTTTTTTTTTTTTCTCCTCTATTTGTCTTAATGCGGAGCATTATTTAAAACAAACCACAAAAGTTTGTAAATTGAAAATTGATTATTCTCGACCACCATACCTGTTATGCAGTTTATCGCATAGTCTCAATTATTGTGGTGTGAAGAGGGGGTACAGACTTTCTCCAACCTGTTTTCTGCTAGATCTTGTTGCAAAAAAAAGGTCAAATTGATCTGTCTCTCTCTTTTCTTTTCTTTTTAAGAAATGTGTACAACACTTATTAAAAGCTTTCTGAGAAGGCTGCATATTAATCGACTTTACAAAAAAAGCTTGTCGGTGTTGGGAAAGGCTGGATCTGGTATCCATTTAAGAATTAAATTATGAATCGTTCGTCCTACATGTTGCACATCAGCACATAAACGTATTTTGGCCTTAAACAAATCGTGGTTACTGAACTAAAATGGAAGTACAATGTCATGATGGACATTCAAGAAGTGCTAGACATCCTTAACTCGGGAGGGAAGAAAAAGGCTGCTGGGATCACACCCAATCTTCATGGACAAAAATATCATTCAGATCTGGACATTTAAATCCACACCGAGTCTCAGGCAGAACATTTTAACATGATATGGACATTGTGTGCTGACCACACCCAACGGTGTGTTTCACAAGTGTCACAAAGTGAATGGATCAAGCCACATGTAATCTGCCGGTCACTGAATGTTACCTTTGACCCACAGGGGGCAGCAGAGCTCTCTCATCTGATGGGACTCGGTGTTGATTTTTTAGATGAGACCTTTTATTTCCATGTTTTGTTTTTTCTTCTTTTGCTCAGTTGCTCCATATCTGCTGGGAATTCCAAGGCGATGGGGAGATGCATATAGAGGGATTTGTGATGATTTATGGAGAATTTGCACATTTTGGCAACGAAACGGGACTATTGTACATGAGACCACTAAATCCACACACGTCTAAACCATATAATTCCATTTAGTGTCCTTTTTTTGGGTTCTGTTTTTTTTTTTTTTTTTTTTTTTTTTTTTTTTTATATATCCAAAAATGTCTGGCATCTGCTTGTCTGGTTTAAAGAATATAAAATCTTTCTATTAAAAAAAAAACAATGGTTGAAAAGTTTTGTGTGGATTCCTGTGTGTGAAAACCAAACAAAACAAAAAGAAATTAAGTAGGGCTTTGATTTAACGGGAAATTTTTTTTTACATTTTTGTGCAAGAAAGATTTACTATATACAGAATACACAATTGAACTATTGATTAGAACATTTATTTTGTAATTGAATTATACAATAATGGCTAAAAGTTTGCATCCAGTCATGTATCAATGCATTCATGTTAACTTATTTAGAGCCTTTAATTAGACATTTTAAGTTTTGGTTAGGTAAATTACATTTTATGGGGACTTTCTCTAATCCATACAGGTTAAGAACAACACACCCACAATAATATTTGATTAAAGTGTCCTTAAACAACATTTTAAATGTCACAGACACTGTGTGCATCAACAAGCTTCTGATTTAACTGTCCTCTTATTATACATTTTATATTTTACAGTGGGTGGTTTTGTAGCCCGGATCTTGCTTTCAGCTCACAAGCTTCAGGTTTAGGATCACGGCCTAGCTGACACACCCAATCATATCGAAACTTCATCCTTCTTACCAAAACTGCACACTAACAAGATGAAAGAAAACTGGATTGGAACCTTCCACCAAAGCACATGTTAGATACGAACTGGAAGTTGTGGTACTTAAATGCCAGTATAAAGTTTTTAAACCTCGCCAAACTAACAAAACCTCTTCTGCAGTGAATGTTTAAGAGACAAAGGCTGTCTGTGAGACACTCACTGTCAGCTGCTGAACGGTGTAAGCTTGGATCCCATTGATAGTCCATCAGAAGCTGTTTTTGAAAGTGAAAAAATAGTCTGATATTAACCTGAAATGGGACAGAACTAAACCCTTTAAAATGTATTAGTCGCATCAGTAATCAATCGGTTTATATAATTTTTTTATTATTCTGATCAAAATTGTTTCCAAACATCAAGCCATAATTGAGCCTGCACCTCCTTGAAGGTTACAAAAAGGGTGGTTTTCATTTAAAAAAATGAGATGTTTGGCTGAGAATTAATGGGGCTGCGTGTGTGGTTTTGAATTGTTAAACAATAAATATGAACTTGTGAACCAATTTTATTGTACGCCCTTAAAAAAAAGGAATGCTCTTTAATAGTATTTAATTAATAGTTCATTCAAGCAAGTGATGTTTTGTCGAGTTGTAACCGACCAGAAGGTGGCAGTGTACCTCCTGATATTAACACGTGGCTGCAAAGATCCTCCCTGGCTTTTATCCATTACCATCAACCCCTAACCAAAGCTGACTACAATGCATACACACTAGTGACAAGATTTAAATTAATTATCACAAAGATAGAATAAAGGATCTATATGTTATTTAGTCATTAATTATAAACCTTGTTTTGGCCTGATATCATCAACTTATTTCCACTGATTTTTGTTTTGCCAGATGGTTGTTTTTAAGATGAGGCTACCTATAGCTATTTTAAATCTTTTCCTGAAGAGAAACTCCAGAGCAGCAGACTACAATCGTGGGCTTGTTGTCACCCTGTCTTCCTGTTTGTCTCAGCGTGTTCCCCTGAGGCGGTCCAGCGGGGTGACAGAGGTCATGGAATAGCTCATTAACCCCACCCATACAGCCCACACATTGCTGCAGTCCTCAGACTTCTGCTACACACACACACACACACACACACACACACGCACACACACACACACACACACACACACACACACAACACATTTTTAATGCTCCACTAATAGCAGTTAACTCGACTCAAGCCAACTCTATTTCAAGAATGCAGAATGAGTTGAACATATCTTGCGTTGACTAATGCAAGCTTTTATGAATGGGAAGTCGATGACTTTTTTTTAAATCCAGCCACGTTTGAACCTGTCGTCCACATTCTTCGGGTCATTTTATTGTTTTCTTTGCAAGGTAACTAAAAAAGCACACAGGGGTATGGCGTTATTTTCCCATGTTCAGACACCATTGTTCTAGTCAAAACATATTGGATAAGAGAGAAGCAGCGGCACTTCGGGGGCCAGGAGATGCCTCCGAGCTGTTGTCTGGCGTCTCTTGTGATATTATTCCCCCTGTCTGCGCATGCAAACTTGCACAGAATTTCTAAGTGTGTTCTCGTTCTTTAACTCTTTCCTGCGAGCCTTTCTAGGTTGTGTGGAAAGACGTCGTTTTGTAGCAACGCCTGCTCGTGTCCATGCGCGCTGCACATGTGCCGAGCACGACTTTCGCTGCCATGCAAGAGAATTCTTGCAGAAAGTGGAAGAAAGAAAGCAACCACAACACCCATGCTATGACTTTAGCCTTGTTTTCTCCACTTCTTCTAGGGCATAAAGTGCCCCCTTCCGTCTGCATGCTGTGGGACACGAGCATTGTCCAAAGCAGTCGCTGTGAGCAATCTCCGCATTGGAAACTTCCCAGTTTCTCCCAGGGTGTATTTTGTCTTGTTCATGTGTTTAAATTGTTCAATATGACAATAATTAGCAAGTGCGTACGACATGTGTTCTTTCTTATGTTGATAGGGGATGTTGAACTTTAACCTGTGCAGCCCTGTAACCACCTTCACCACCACAACCCACCCTTGCCATATGCCCCCACCCAACCATCCCTTTTTTTTTTTACTACATACACACACACACCCGTTCGCACTCTGTCCAGCTCCCATCAGGAATTATCGGGGGGGGGTTGGACAGGCTTGGAGGCTTGCCTCTGGCCGTCTCTCCTCCTCCCCAGAGAACAGAGGACTGAGGTGCCTTTAAACCACTGCGGCAAAAACCCGACCAAAACCCTGCAGTCATTAATATGCAAAAATGCAAATGAGTAGGTAATTAAGAGCTGGAGCTCTCTGGAGGCTCTTTGATTGCTAATGAATTCTAATCTGTGAAGAAAAGGGGGGAGGGGAGGAGAAAAAACAAATGAAAGAAAAAGAAAAAACAACTAAAAAGATGAGTTTAAACACATTTTTTTTTATTGTAACCACAAATTTTCTCCTTATGTGTATTGCTGATATATCTAAACGTTGTTGCTTAGTTAACAGAACTAGCTACTTAAAGATATGTGAATGGCTTATGAATATATATATATATATATATTTATTTTATTTTTTTGGGAGGGGGGGCATAAATGTGTTATGAACAACTGTCAAACTGTCGAATGTCTCAGGATTTGTTTCTCGGTACACATCCATGAAAACCAGATTACGCAAAAGATGCAGGCATCGATGGAGAAGGAGCGGGGACTGTGGGGATGTGGCTAATTAGAGGAGAACATGACGGGCAGGCAGACAATTCTGACCAGCGGCTATCAAAGAAAACACAAGGTCAGATAACCCAACAGTGTGTTCTTTGCTGCAACGGCAGCTGCGAGCTGGAGTAAAGGAGATGTCATTTCATCACTTTTGTGAGCAATAACACATCCCCACTTCCACTCTAACTCGTTCACCCTCTCTCTCACACACACACTAGCAGATACACACACACAAACACACACGCACAAACACTGCTGTTATTGTTGTTGCAGTGCTCCCACGACACCAACAATCTCCTCTTCCCTCCCCCACTCCGGCTTGCATCTATCTCCTGTTCACTCCCTCTCCTCTCCCCTCCTGTCCTGGGCAGCCCTGACATGCCTACTTGAATTGATTTAAAGTCAATTCAGCTTCTGATCTGATTGTTATCATGTGACTTTACACACACCTCCCTTTCAATACACGGCTTCTGTATTACTTTCAGTCCTTTCGTACTAGCACGCGTCTTCCAGCAAAAGCACTTTAAAGATGAGAGCGAGGCTGGCCGAAGGGCTGCACGACGAAATGAAACAGGGCAGACAAATTTGTGAAAGGTAAACAAATACACAGGAGGCACAAAGTTGATAAAAATAGGGGGAATGAAAATAATAAAACTGGTAGAGGCAAGTAAATAAAATGAGGCCACAGTTTACAACTCACATCTAGTCAAAGACCAGAGAACCCAGAGTTGTTCTAAAGGAGATTCAAAACCGATTATTAAAGCTTTAAAGTAGATTTCAACAGTTTTGCTGCAATCGCACCAGATCTATCAATTCTGGATTAACAGAATGCTGCAACTGGTTAAAACCGTTAAAATGTCTTAAAAAGTTATAAATGCAGCTAACAGCAGGCCAGTTGTGGAACCAAAAATTAAGAAAGAAGATATTTTTAATTGAAAACTGGGCAGTTTTTGTCTCAGGTGAAGGAGTGTAAGCATTGTGTTATCTGGTTCACATGAGATGATAGGGTCCAGCGGAAGATAGATGGATTGATTCAGGCTTTGGTTGTTATAAAGCGGGCACTGTTATGTTGAAGAAAGCTGTTGTCAAGAGACATGGATTGTGAACGAAAGAACCTGAAAGAACAAAATCCAATAGAGGCGGGCTGAAAGTAAACCCACTACTTCTTAACATCAAAACTAGTCAGTTGAGGTGGTTCGGACATCTAGTGTCCCCCCTCATCCCTTCCCGTTTAAGCTTTTTTAGCATGTCAGGCTTGGAGAATGGTTGGATGCTTTCTTCCTCTAGCTATAACTTGAAAGCAAATCGGTTTAGATGGGAGCTCGGATGGAGCTAATTACGCTTCAATCCTAGAAGAAACCCTGTTAAACACAGCGAAAGACTCTCAGCAGAACTCTTAACATCTAGAGGAACAATGGAGAGTTTTGATTAAAGCAGTTTAATTTCAGAAAAAACTAATCAAAGTCCAAACAAAAACGGAATTGGGAAATTGTGGCTTTCTGGTCAATGTGGCTAATCCTAAACTAACATCGACCAGCTTCTGGTCTCCAGCAGTTCAAAGTATGTGTAATCCAATGAAGTAATAAACCATCATTATAATTTAATGGTTTCTTTTTTACAGAACAGGATTCCTTTCTGGCAATTGCATCAAAGAAGTATTTAACTTTTTTATGTTTTTCTTTTTAAAGTAAGGTAGTCTGTATTAAAAAAAAGGTTTTAACAAAATTGAATTTGGTGTTGTTCTCATGAAACCTAGATGATTAAAAATAGGCCCATTCATCTTCTAATGCCAACCTAAAAGTCAGTGAGAGGTGGGATAAAACAGACACCAATGTGTAAAAAATAAACCTGAGTCATCTTGCATTTAAACAAAAGAAAATGTTACGTTCCAAAAAAACAATAATGCCAAATGGAAGCGGGTATAAAGAAAAAAAGATCAACATTACAGTGGTATCCCTTAGAGCAAAATCCCACATGTCTACAGCCTATAGTCTATAGTTACAAATGTCGCTTTTCAGCTCTGCAGTATTTCAGGACCTACACTGAATAGCTTTATTTATCTCGACATGCATGATATATATATAAATTTCATTTTCAATCACCTTCATGCTTTACTAAATTGTTTGTTGCCGTGTCCCTCCATTTTCTAGCTTTGTAAACAGGATGCTGGTGTTCACCATACCTGAAGCGTGGGTGCCACAACAGGGGTGTTCATACAACCGCACAATTATGAGAATCCAAGATGATAGGAAGTGGGGGTTGAGGGGCGTTGTTGGTCCCATAAAATCACTGGAGAAAGAAACAGGGTACTGAGGCAGGAAAGCTGTTGTCAAATGAGAGTGGACAGAAGCCAAAAAACACTGTTTCAGTTTTTCCCTTTGGTAAATAGATTGTTGATTTGCTTTTGTGTTTGGCTGTCTGTATTGGATCCTGACTTAGAGCTTGTGGTGTACGGCAGGATTAATGTCAGGGACAATCCCTCAAACTCATTTTCTTTCTAACTGTGGAGCTTGGTGGGAATTAAAGTTTGCGGATAAGGGAGAAGGACACTGTGTTTCCCGCTGACAGTGGTCCTGTTTGTGATGAAGCGAAATCCTGGTTCATTGTGTTCCTTTTTTGTTTGAATTCAGCGAGATTTGCTGTTCTCACTTGTTCCAAAATAATTGGTCTGAATAGGGGAGGGGGTGGATGGGGGAACTATAACCTTGTGGATTATTGCCCTCTTTAAATCAACCTCCCCACACCTGCTGGTTGTTTAACATTCTGGAAGTCCGTGTGAGTTTGAGGTGTTTTTCTGCCAGCTGATCTGTAATACTGGGAAGAGGCTTGACGGGAGTCAGTTTATCACAAGCACAGAGAGCACAACAGATATATTCCCCCTGTCTCCTCCCCTTCAGCACAGATAGAGTTGGAGCATGGGCACTCAGCCAACACAATCAATCTATCCCTCCTACCCCCAGCCTCCAACTCTTATTGGAGGACGGCTTCCAAAGGGGCAAGAAAGCATGAATCATAGCCCGGCTATGAGAAGCTGTTACGCCTCCAAATACATGTGTTTTGGCTCGAAATCACTCGCCATTAAAGATGGTCTGGCGAGGGATTTTTGTAGCCCTGCAACAAACTTGTAGCATTTAGGAAGGGGCAGAGTCAGGGCGCAGAGAGGAATTGTTGGTCTTGGCCTAGTTTTCTTGTCTGATCAGAAACCTGTGCACCTCTGCCCTTCCCCCATCCAAACTGAAGCCTCTACTATTACAAGCTAAGAGGGGGCTAAGTGTAGAGTGAGGTGAGCCGCTCAGCTACCTCCACATTTCGGTGTTATACGTTGCAGTTTAGACGTGGGAACGAATGAAGGTTCTACAAATGAAACCCTGCATTATTGTTTTTAGTTTTGTGCGCTCCCCGCAAAGCATGGCTTATCTGTGAAAAAGATCCAAAGAGGATTAAGTCATTAGCACACATTATTACAGATTATTACAGGCTGTTGTTTCTTGTGAGAACCCGTGCAATTGAAAATACGTGTACACAAGCAGAATACTTCATTGACATGCAGAAATATATGACCGATTAGCATCAATGTGCCAAACATATGCTAATTTTCTATGTGCATCTGTCGTTAATTAAAGATATGAAGCTGAGAATGGCTCAAAGGAATCATCCAGTGCCCCCGTGTGACACTGTTCCTTCCCTATTTTGCCCTTAACTGTCCATCGTGCTCCAAATGTATTTTCATAAACAAAAACAACATTTCATTGTTTTTGTTTACTCCTTGAGTCGCTTCAGGTTGTAGATTACATATGGTCACTTTCATTGGGGGAAAAAAGGCAAAGTCCTTCTTGCATAAATCTGAGTTTTTATGGGTAACGTTATGCTATATTATGTCAGAAATAAGTGTTTAACCAAGTCAAGCGTGACTTCCATTGAATTTCCTAAAATTTGACTAATCTTGGCTTGCCTTTAGCTCCAACACTCTAATGCTATATTGCAGAGCCTTCCATCATATTTATGTTGAATTATTTTAAATTTTGCAATTTCAATGGATTTCGCGAGATTCTTTCACACAAAGTCACATTTATTTGTGATATGGAAGCAAACTAATACACAATTTTTCAAAATTCTTTAATCATAAAACAATCAATACATATACGACCAACCTTTGTGCCAAGAGATTCTATATGGATTAGATTTATTTGTGGACTTTCATTCACCTCTATAGACATTTTAACCTAATTCCAGTGTATCTGTGGATGCATTTTGCTGTAAGGATAACATTTTCGCCTGTTTCAAATCTTTTGAAGCGTCTGGCATGTATTGTTCTTGCATGTTCCTCTGTTTAGATCTATTAATCCATGTCCCTTCCAAAGAAAATCATACCTGGATCATGATGCCGCACAGTCTGCTCAGAGGGACGAGTAGTATTTTCTGCCCAACACATGTATTTTTTATTTTTTACAGTTTATGTGAAAACATTTATGCTTGGTCTTTAAGTTTGTAATTGTGCAACCTTCCCTTTCTATTTTGAGATGATGGAGTGCTCCATAAAGTGGTGAAAAAGTGGGATGTAATTTTATTTTTATTTTATTTAACCCTGATGTTACCTTCACAAGTTCATCCCTGAATTATCTAGTGTTTTAGGGCTTCATAGCACTGTGTTTTTTAGACATTTTATGTAAATATATAGACATATCTATAAATAAATATAAATATTTTTACGGTGCGTGTGTGTTTTAATAACAAATTTGCCTCTTTCCTTTTTTTTTCTTACACGTTACCTAGCTCTGCTAAGTCTGGTCATTAGATGTACTCTGCCTCAGTTTATGTGTTTTTCCAGGTCTTTCTTCTCTACCCCCTCCCTCCTTCCAGACTGGCTGCCCTCATACATGCTCTCCATGTCAGACCCAGCTGTTACTACAAACTACTTGGAGGGCTTACAAGCCTAATTGCAAATCGTGACAACAGCACTGCTTTTACATCAAGGCCTAACGTCAACTATAAAAAGCAGGAATATGTATAATTTTCCTCGCTGCAATGGAAAAAAAAATCAAACATCCTAAAAAAGACGTTTCTGCCTAGTCGAATGTCATCATTGAGCCAATATAATACTAGAAACAATATACAAAACTGCAAGCACAAAGAAAATGAATGCAGGACGTAATAAAATAATGTACTCATTATTCTAGTTTGTTCTTATTGCATTTTTTCAAAATAAACCTTCTGTGTGTGTGTGCAGCGTTTCAATGTGGGCTTGGTGTGTTTGTGAAGACATTTACGGCCCATATGGGGGTTTATTTCAAAGCTGCAAGCCCATTACATTCCTAAGATTATCTAAATAGCAAATAAATGTTCTCTGTTGAGGATTTTTCTGCAACCCAGAGGACAACAGTGTATGTATAATTTACCTAAATGACCAACCGACAGCAAATCTAATGTCTCATTGGTCTGGGTAAATAAATACTGGAAAGCTTTAGGTGATAATAAGCTGAGCAGAATTTGCATGCGTCTCTTAAGATATTTAGGTTCACACCCATAGCATGGGCATCGTGCCCGAAATGTCCCTTATGTGATAACATGCTAAAGTCGGTTTAGGCCCTATCTTACACACCAATGATGACTGCTTGATAAGAAGTTCTTGGGCTTGTTTGTTTTCTTAAAAATATACCAAGAAGGTTTGCATTTATGTCATGATACCAAGACAGGAAACAAAGACAGTTCATTTAAACTTTCTCCTTTGTTAAGAGGTTTTGCCCTTGGGTTAAATCCGACAGCTGTCTAACACCTACATACACTATTAAAATGCACTGTTGGTGCGCGTTTCCAGGTGACTGCAACAGAACTGGGGATGTTTTTGTGCTAGTTAAGTAAATAACAGAGATAGGTCACGGCTTGCTTCTAACTGGGACGTTTAATGTCCCGCTTTTCATTCTTTTGTCCCAATAATTGCAGCCAAACAGTTTCTACATTTCTAAGATTGATTTTCTTCCTAACACAGGAAATGTAATGTTGCAGGAAAAAGTCATGCTGTGTGTGTCCTCCCTGTTTGAAGTGTTTGCCCTGAACTATTTCACTCTGCACTCCCTCCTCTCCATTCTGCTCTGGAGAAGGCAGTTACTAGGGGTGTGTTGGTCTTATGTTTGCCAGTTCACTCATGAAAAACAGTCAAGAGAAGAAAAGACTCAAATAGCAACAACAACAACAATAATAATAATAATAACAGCATCAATAATAATAATGATAACACAGAAAATGGGAGGGCTGTAATAACAGTATTACCACTACTACTATGAACAACAACAACAACAATAATAATAATAATAACAGCATCAATAATAATAATGATAACACCGAAAATGGGAGGGCTGTAATAACAGTATTACCACTACTACTATGAACAACAACAACAACAATAATAATAATAATAACAGCATCAATAATAATAATGATAACACCGAAAATGGGAGGGCTGTAATAACAGTATTACCACTACTACTATGAACAACAACAGCAACAATAATAATAATAATCATAATAAATTACACAACAATCCTTAGCGTAATTTGTATGTTTGAAATTATAAGATAGTCAGGGTTATATTCTATAAACTGGTAAATTATAATAATGTTATAATTTCTTAGTAATCTTTTATATTAAATGCTACAAATCTTTATTCAGTAACGACAAAATGTTTAGTAGTGCTTAAAAATAATACATTTGGAAGTGGTTGAAAATTTTTAATCTGCAGGTTGCACTCTTTGGTCTCAGGCAACAATGTTGAATAGAATAATATCCTAATAATACTAATAATATTAATAATAACAATACCACCACCAATATTAATAATACTAATAACAATAATAATGACATTAATACAACCACCAATAATAATAACAGCAGCACCAAATATCGATCAGCCTTTGAATAACATGTAACTAAACACAATATTATCTGTTGCACAGTAGTAAAATGTTGTTTTGAAAAAATTAATAAAAGAGAGCCCTGCAACCAGAGTATTAAAATGATGTCAGCAGGCATGTTGGAGGCCCCTTTCAGCCAGCCTCCCTCAGCACACAGCGAAAGTGAGCGTCAACAAAAAGGCGGGCTGAAGCTGGAGTTCCTGAATTCCATTGGCTATCACTGCGATCAGTCAGCCAATCACGCGTTTCCATTGGTTGAAATCGATCGCATTTATCGTGCCATCTCGTCGAGCCGCTGCTGTGTAATAGCAGGTAACTTTCTTACGATAGCCTTCCGCCGGGTGAGCTAGTGCGCGCATTCATTCCGCACTTTAACGATTACTCTTTTTCAAAAATTGTATATAGGCGATTTCTTGCTAGTGAAACGACAAAATATCAAATTCAAGGTTTCCCCGTCACAATAAAAATCCCTACTTATCTTAAAAGGCGGTTTTGAAACCTGACACCGCTTGGCGTTGAGGCCCTCACTTTTTTTTTTTTTTCTTTTTTGCGCGCGGACGAATACGTTGTTACGTCTGACAATGTGGACGGAGGTGGCGAAGATGTCTGCGAGAAGAATGAAATCCTCTCTGTTGTAACAACAAGAAAAGGAAGACGCCAGATCAGTTACTACAACACAGTTGTTTGCACGCAGTCTCGTTACATTGTGTCCAACACGTGGGGCGCTGCGTGGAGCTAGAAAAGGAAAAGGAACGAAGAGTAAACAGCCCGACTTCCCGGGGACAAAAGAAGAAGAAGAAGAAGAAAAAAAACGTCCACTGTGAGCTCCGATGCGTCTCGAGCTCTGAGGTCCAGATTCTCTTGAAGTTTTATGGTTTTTTTCCTCCTTCGAGTCTCAGCTTTTTTCTTTTTCCGTACTGTTGGATATCACGCACAGAATAGAGGTAAATACTCTTTTTTTTCCCCCTTTCATCTTTTCAGTGCAACTGGAACTTGCATTAATTTCATTTTCATGGCCACCTAAAAGTTTTTTTTCCCGTGTTTTTTCTCGGGAATGTGTGGTTTAAGCGGGGGATGTGAGTTTTTTTTTTTGTCTACTCGACCTCAGACTGGAGGAAATTACTCCTTTGTTCTGCAAAAAAAAAAAAAAAAAAAAATGACTCCTTTATGGTTAAATGTTGGCGTCTTTCACTCCCGTTTGGTGCCTTTGTTTGTTTTTTCCTATTAATTTGTTCTGCTTGGTTTAAGCCTTTTAACCCAAACTTTGTGGGATCCATTTTTCCCTACAGACTCCAGGCAAAGTTTCCACAAACCCCCCCCATATTAGCCCTTTAAACACTCCTTTATGGAAGTGTCTGGCCACTACTTATTTTATTGCACATTTGGCAGGAAATTCCTTACCCCCCCTCCTCCCCAACAGTCTCCTCCAATGATCTCCCTCAATAATGCTCGACTTGAACTCTGATAGTAAAGAAGCTGGGGAAAAAAGGTTGCTTTATGTGCTGCTGGAAGTTTTTGCAGCTTCTGCTCCTTTTTTTTGTTGCATTTGCACCACAAGATAAAACCAGTGCCTAATGTTTTTTGGGGGGTTTAGTTCTGGAGCATTCATGTCAACAAGGCTCCCAGTAAGCAAAGGATGGGGGCCTAGTGGTCCTGATCAAATTCAGGTGTCCAATATTTCTGCAAGGTTCTGTTATAATGTGCATTATTTATTATTTTTGGTTTGTTTAGCTTTTTTTTTTTTTAAGTCTTGTTTTTAATCTGCACTGACCTGCTCATTGTTTATTATGACTTTTTTATTTTACCACTTTGATAGGCATGAGCTGGTTTTGTGGCTTTTTTTCCCCCAATGTAACTTTTAAAAAAGGATGAAGAAAAACACATGTATATTTAGAGAATGAATCAAAAATAATACATGCATTGTTAAATATTTTTTGTACATGCATAAAGACGTGTTAGTTATTCATCCAAAGAACGAAAAAGTATTTATTTTTCCCTTTTAAATGCAGGAAAACTCAAAACTACCGGTCTTCTCTTTGCTACACATTCATTTGAGTTTAATAAATATTAAATGAGTGCAACAGCAGGGATATTATTGTGTACTTGATATTAATCTGGTGATTGCTTTTATTTCCAAGTTGGCGTTGGCCAGGAAAAGAATAAAGTTTGCAGTTCTGTGTCCTTTTGGTGCTAAAGTAGGATAACATTTAGATTGTTACAGTTATGAAAATCAGTTATATATATTTATATATATATATATATATAACCGTTTTCTTGATCCACGCAACCTTTAGCGGTTTTGGCAATGTCGTTTGTTTCCTGTGCGAGCTTTTGCTGCGGTGACTTTCTTCCCTACCAGATAAACATTGGATTAGCATTAGCATAAACAATTATTGTACTTCAAGCAGCACTGATATCGTGATTTGATTATATTCTCGAACTATATTGTGCAGCTTTAATTGATGCTAGTTTTAATCATCCTTCTGCTATACCTGCCCATGATTTTTTTTTGTGGGGGGGGGGGGGGGGGGGGTTTCTTTCTTGGTAGCTAGTAAGTGTTAAAGGCAGCGGGCTGGGAGTAAGCAGAATCCAATTGTGTTACTCATAACTCCATAAATATGAGAATGCTGTCACCCTGTCGGATTGTCTGGCAATATTTTTTTGAAACCATGGTATATCTTAACACCCCTTACATACCCCTGCCTAGATATGATGTAGACGGATAGCAAAAATGTGTATGCTTGTGGAGTTTTGCAGTTTTTCATAACACTATTTATTTCCAGTTGGTTAATCTTCAGGTTTAGCTTTCAGTGGTCTGTTTGTTCCTGAATATGAAAACGTCATTAGGATTAAGACGTAGAGAGTTCCTTACGACAGCGATGCATCTTGAACTGAGATGTGGAGCCTTTTGTGGAGGGTGACCCTTCCTCTCTTTGTGTGGGGGGACAAAGACCCCCCCTCTCACCACTAATCTGCTGGCTTCGGATATTGATCCAGCCATAGCTGAAGATGCCATTTTGCTACATAAAGCACCCCCCACCATCACCACCTCTCAATGTGCTTCGCCCCACTTAACTCGTTTGTCAAACATAGTTCAAAACTTTGTCAGGGTGCCTCTTTCATCGTACCATGAGGTCCTGTAGATGTTTTAATTCTGTGTTTTGCCTCGTGATGATTTATTACTGGTGTTCCTAGCCTGAAAGTCAGCTAGCATAATAGTTTATTATTTCATCCTTTTGGTGTTAATTTTCTCCCCACCTTCATCAGGGCATTTTTTATTTATCGTCTGATTGTCAACTACAAGAGGCGTTAAAAGTAAAAGCACACCACCTGTTGGTCTCTCAGTGCCTCTGTTCGTTCACTCCCATCGACGCTAGTTCTTCCCAGAGCCGCCGCCGCTGCTCAGCTGTAGAGAGCGCTGGAATCCAAAACACGGGCTAAATCCTGTATTCATGCTCACTGTTTCTTTTGACAAGCTTCTTTCGGAGTTGACATATGGTAATTTGGTAATGACATGTTTGCATACAGTCATTAGCTCTGCCTTTCACCCCCTATTTCCTTGGGCTAACAATAGTCCCAATTATGTCTGTAATTATAAGTGCGTTACGTTCGCTTTCATGTCGCCGTGATCGACACGTGGTTCTTTTATTTGCCCGGGTTGCGTGAAAATGAAAGAGTTAAAAGTAAGAAAAGACAACAAGAAGTCATTTACTTGGTAGAGGGTTGATTAAAAGCAGAACGTTCATCCTTTCATGTAGCTTCACAAGGAAAATATGTAAGCAGACCCTGACTATGCTGTGTCATATGGAGTGGCCTTGTGTTGTCTCCCTCCTCCACCCAAATCTGTCCATAATTCATCAAGGTTGTAATCTGAGCTGTGTGTTTTGGTCAAGTTACAGCCTTGTTTTCAACCTCTTGACTGTACAACACTTGCTTGTGGCCTGAAAATTGTGTTTCATGTAGTTTTAAAGGGGAACAACAGATTTATTGTTAATGAGAAAGTGGCTTTAAATTTACTAAACATGTCGCCCCTGCTTTGGTGTCTCACAAACGGAGAGCAAATCTTAAAAGTTGTGATGTAACAGATCGCAGTAGAGTAGTCTCAAGTCATTCATTGCCATCATCATTCTTTTCTTGAACATGTGTCTTCTCGTTGTGCTTGCAAGTGCAACTAAAATCCTCTATTTGCAAATTTCTCTCTTAGGGTTTGTTAGAGACTGAAGGGTATGAGCGAACAGCAGCAAAGAATGGCTGCAGTGGAAACTGACAAGGAACTCAGCGACCTCCTGGATTTCAGCGCGGTAAGCGAGGGGGAAGAGCGGTCTGGGTGGTTCTGGGAGGAATAGGAGAGTCCAAAACGGGTCTGAATTATGAAGATCAGGGAAAGCTGGTGAGAGTAGCAGAAGTTTGGGGGGGTGAGAAGAGAGGGAAAAGCCAAAAATTATTGTGAGATTGTGATAAATCTAAAAAATATACCTTCGTACCTAAACAATAAGAAGCTAGCTAGGTCAGAAAAAGGATGAAAATCTTAAAAACCCTGGTGTTTGTTAAAGGCGTTCATGTAATTAGCATCCTTTTTTTTAAATGAATTGCTAAATCTCAGATTAGGTTTTTGACGGGCTTATTTATCAATTTACAGTCACTCAGCAAAAATAAAAACTCGCCTGTGAACAATCAACCAAACTGGAAAAATAAAAAATGTGTTTTGCTTTCAAGCAAAACTTTATAACTATGAATATTAACTGTTGAGCTAACATAGCAAAGCTATAAATGTAATATTTAACTGTGCTTTAAATAATCTGTTATAGAACAATTTAGTCTGGGAGGAGGCACATTTAAGTGGTTGAGGTTGTTAAACTTGCAAAAAAAACTTATAAAAACCAGTTCCCTGCCAAATTACCTTATTAAATATTCTTTATAAAGCAACACTAGGTTTTTTATTGGTTACTGAAAAATCTCAAAAAAAAGAGTAGGGATTTTGAAATAAAATTAAAATTAAAACTAGTGACTTGTGATATGAATGATATGGTATTTATTGTGATATCAAAAAAATCATTTTGAAAATAACCACACTATTTTAAACTCAAAATCGATCATTTTTGTACAGGAAGAGCATTCGGCAGCTTTGAAAACAAAAGTAGGTTAGGCTATGAAATCCGTCATTTGTTTAATGCAGCATTTATTGAGGCAAATGTTACAAATCCCAGCCATACCAATGGTTTAAGTGTGTGCAAACATAATTTTGAGTTTGTCGTAATTGCTTAATTTTTGTCATGATGCGTCTGTGCGTTTTTTTTGTTTTTTTTTGCATCGGTGCCCAGCTTATACATAAGACCTCCATCAGTTTCTAATACATTACTTTATTTGCGTATATTTACCCTAAAAAGAATAGAAAACAATTGCAGTAGCCTCCTTTTTTAGGCAGCTGACTGACAGTGCACAGCAACAGGTGGAGTCGGAGTACCCTTGTTACCCTATGCTCCATGCAACTAAAGAAAATAAAACAACCTTAAATCAGGTGCTTTTTCTGACTACTATAAAGCATTTAAAACAAATTCACAATGTAAAACAATTTTATTGTGGTATCCATCTATTTAACATAATGGATTAGCTTACATGTTTATATCTCTGTGATCCAAATGTGACTCATTTTGTTGTGATAATACATTTGAAGGATGGATAAACCTTATGGTGAAATGGCGATCCTGCATTCAGGCTTTATATTTAGGTTGTTTAGTCATGTAAAGTTGCAAAGAAAGAAAATCCTAATGCAACTAGTCTGTTAGATCGACACATCAACAAGAGCAAAACCTGCCTGCCTATTTTCTGACTCCTTTTTTCATTTTGTTAACAGGATCTTTGGGGAAAATACAGTGTTGTAAACCGGGCTGAAAAGAGAGCTCCCGCGTCTGTTTTTGTCATATTTTAAGGAGAGATTTTTTTACTGTTGCTGCTCAGAGCTATTCTCCTGACATTATCTACAAAGCGGATGGAGACATTCTGCTCAGTATTTCTTTTTGCTTCGTTTTGTTGTGAAACCTTTTTGCAGCTTAACGCTCACATAAACATCTCATAGCTCCAGCGGAGATGTGTTAGTCTTTTCACCCAAACAAACTAAAAAGCCTGCTTGGCTTTTTTTTTGTGTGCGCGGCTCATCAAGTATTTCTTAATGGTAAATGCATACTTGCTAGCAGAGGTCATGTTGGAGAAACACGATACATTAGAATGAACCACTTCTTTCTAGCTTCTCGTTTTGTTCTTGTTTCTTGTATATTAAAGCTAACACCACAAATATTGTAATTAATTTAAACATGGAGCACCATTGAATTCTCAGTGTAATTACATTTCAGTACTAATGCTGCATAAAAACCTAAAACAAAAATGAATCACATTATTATTTTATTTAAAAAAACAGGAGGAGGAAACCTTATTTTTTTCTGTAAACTAATCTGATATATCATATATATGTATTTTCAAATTGATTCATAGCATAAACAAGTAAACAAACATTTCCTGAATTCACTTGTCAACAAATTCTTATTGATTGAAACTATATATTTTTGCTGTTTGCTTTTACAAAGTAAAAGTGTAAGTAAGTTAGTTGTGCTATCGGCTCCGGTACAGCCTGCAGTTCTGCAGACATACTTCTAGTGTCGTGCAGAATGTAGTTTGTAATGATGTCATCTTGAAATAGTCTATGGGTTATACTTCTGAGTATTGTTTCAGCTTGCTGGCTGGCAGTGCACAGCAACAAGTGTGGTAGGTGCAGCATGACACTTCACAATATTAGGAGGAGTTTGAATATTAGAAAGTGAATAATAGACAATTTTAGTGATTTTTTTAAAGTATTTTTTTCTTCTTCTGTCTTAAACCGTGTATAAGGTGAGTTCAGGTTGATCAGTAACCGTTTTGTCTACAGGTTATTTTTGGCACGATAACAATATGTGGAGAAAGGACTGGTGGACAGGGTGCTTTTCTATTTGCCAACCAAGTCACCGCAAAGCATGCAGAATTTGGCAAGGACTAAACCAGGGTCGCCTTAAATGTGGTCCGATTTGTTTAAAGCAAACCGGTCCGATCTTCAGTTGATCGCTTAATGTATTGTGCATTAATGCATTCATACAAAGCGTCACAGGCTCCACTGGAACATTTACTTGTGCTGTCCCAGTTCTCAACACGTTAGGGTTTGTACAGCAGACTGTGAGGTGTCTGGTGAAAAATCCAGACCGCACCACGGCCTCGCGGTGAAGCCCACAGTGGCATCGATATGATTTAACGTACAGATTAGTCGGAGCACAAGCTTTAGATGTCTCGCGACCGGGTCTTGATGTGTGCACAGGTTGTCCGAGGCTTTGTTTGTTCTTCAAATAACTTTGTTCGCTAGCCTGTTTCACTGCCATGAGGGAAGGTGTAAACAACGTAGAAATGCTATCAATTAAAATAATCGTTGGTGTGTAGTTCTGAGGGATAGGAGGAGGAAAAGCAGAAAAACCTAAAGTCTATATTTGAGAGATGTCATAAGGAAATAAAGTATGAAGCTTTCCTAGTTCATGTCCCTGTTTTTGTCTTGCAGATGTTTGCGCCTCCAGTAGCCAATGGGAAGAACAGGACAATGACGCTGGCTAGCACTCATTTTACTGGACCAGGTAAGTGTTTTCAGCGTTATATCCACTTCTTCGTTTAATTAATGCTTCATTTTTTCAAATTAGTTTTCTTTGCAAATAAAAAAAATGTCCTGATTTATTAATTTTTTCTGAAAGATAAGCAAGCGTTTGAAAGGTTAACTCACCAACATCGCACCTTTTTAATTTTCCTGTTGGGCTTTGTGGTGTCTGTTACCCAGTTTCGCTTTAGCTCATGCAGGTTTTGATATTACAGTCCGCACTGTAATCATAAAAAAACACAAGTTTGAGCACATTTCCGGTGTCAATATGTTCACAGCTTTTCATTTAGCTTTTAAAATCATTCATATCTTTTTTAACTTTTCAGGAGAATAATACTGATTAAAAAATATGTTGTGCCTTCTGTGAGGTTTCACTAAGTTATTAATTCACATAAGGCAGGTTTCAGTAACCTGTGGCCATAAAACCAAGTAGCCAGAACCAATTAGCCAGAAATACAAAGAAATAGATGGTTTTTGTTTTCATATTTTATGTTTTGTTTTTAAGAGTGTTTCCTGTGACATAGAAATTGAATAATAGAAGAGAAATTATTCTCTTTTTCTGAAAGTTTGCTTTTATTTGTTCTGAATCCCAGAAATTATATTAAAATTGTGTTTTTCTTACTGTAAAACAAACACATTTCATACAGTAGATGTATGAAATGTGTTTTTGTTGGTTTTTTTGAAAGGGCCTTTGTATTTTTATGGATCTGTTTTAGTTTATCCAGTTGGAGCAGAAGCAAACAAACATGTCTTGTTGTATTTTAAATGTTGCCGACTTCCATCATGCAAAACAAAAGTATTTTCTGTAAGTTTTTGAACGAAAGAAGATGTTTTGAATCAAACACAAAATAACTTTATTAGCCATTATCCTCATTAATGCATAAAAGTGTACAGTTCTATCTTTAGTTAACATAAAAAAGTTCATTAAACAACTTGCTGTTGGTTGGTGCATTTATAGACTATGATCTAAAACCAAAAATCGTTTTAGATCCTAGTTTTCATGCATTTTTTTAATAATTAGCTGAAAATCTTTAGTATTTAACCTGTTGCTCACTCATTAGTAGCTTTTTACTATTTCTGCCTCTTTGATTTGTTCTTTAGAGCTTATGAGACCTTTGTCATTGGTTTTGGTTTATAACAAAGTAGTATTGAGGAGAAGTTTACATTTATTGAGGTTGGTAAAAGCTTATTTTGCGCGCTGTTCCACCAAACTAGTCCGAGCAGTTCGGAGCTGAAACTCTCTGCAAACACATCCAGGCATCCTCAAAGCCTTTAGTTGCTGTTCCCATCATCCTGAAGGTTATTAGTAAGTCGTGTTACTTTCGTTCCTCTTTCACCGTGCCAGCCTGGCGTGTGAAATCGAGTCACACTCTGCAGTTCCCCAGAGTGAGAAGTTGGCTGCCGAGGAACAAAGGCAAAGAAGGGGGCTTATGGACTTGAAACAACTCCCCCCACCCTGAAGTGTAAAACACTCCTCCCCCAACACAGCACAGGGTTCTTACCCCCACTGATCTTCAGGAAATGGCTCAAGTCTGAGACAATGTGCCTCACCCCCAGCTCACAGCCTCTTAAACTGGCCCAGCATGCAGCGAGTGGAGAAAGAGAGCTTGTTGAATAGGGGGATCAGAGCGGGGAAGGCAGGATTCTGTTTGTTTCTGTTACAGCGGGCAATTACTCAGCAGTGAGGAGTTAATTCCTCCCCACTCCTCATGTCCTAAAGTGTGGCCCTCGGTCATTGACACCCATTATAATGTGATACTTAAAGCTGTCACCTTTAACTTTGGGGGATCCTGCAGTACTCTAAAAACTCTGGAGTCAAATTGCGAACATGTGCAAGAGTCTGACCCAAGCTTTTTTGGGGATTTCTATTTTATCCTCAAAATGCATTTAAACCCACATTTATTATATATACTTTCATGAAAAAGGGTGATTATGTCCACCTTTAAAAAAAGAAAACGATGCTTATTTGATGCACAGTGTTTACTAGCTAATACTGCTATGTTCCCTCAGGCCAGGAATCTCATTTGTTGAAGAAATGACGACCGTCACAAAACAATGTCCATCTCTGACGTCAGCCGGGCAGCCTGTATATTCAGACCCAGCAACGCGGGAACGGGAGCGAGCGGCCTAGTGGCCCACCAGACCACCTCTATTCATCAACACAAAAGTGCTCAGAGGGGTGCTAATTGCATTAGGCGTCCTTCTCCCTTCCTCAGTGGCCGATGCGTGTAGAGCAGGGAAGGGGCGGGGAGGCAAGAGGAAAGGAGTAGCAAAGGGGATTGGCAAAAACTGGGATGTTTGAGGTGCAGGGGAGGCGGAGTGTGTCGGTGAGCGGTGGGAGTTGGCTAAAAAACCCCGCAAGCCTCCAAGGCAGGCGTCCCCTCAGTCACCTCTGCAGCTGCTGGCAACGTCTCCAACCCCCCTCGCTCGCACAAACAACACAAATACAAGGGACATGACAGGCTTGCTTCCTGTCGATCACTAAAAAACAACACTTGATTTACGCATCTGGTGTTTCTTCTCGACTGCCCTCCTTGTAACCTGTTTACATAGTCACCCGTTTTCACGTAGCTCCGTACAAAAAAGTAAGGTCTCGTATGGTGATCGAGGAAAAAGGGAAATCTGAAATCCGAGTAGCTCCATCCTTCTTCTAAATTAGACGTTTTCTGAGCCTGCAGCCATGGGAGAGCTTTGTTGTTCAGAAAAATAAATATTTTTCCTGGGCTCTGGTTTCAGTCAGTATTTGTCTTTCCATGCGAGTATTATCAAACAAGCTAAGCTGAAATCTAGGAAGATTCAGGCAGCTTGTAAACATTCCAATCCTTGGACTCTGATTTTAGTGTAATTTGAAAAATGGACAATAAAAATTAATAATACAACTGCTGCAATTATCAGAATATCACCCACATTTTACTGTATTTAGTTTTCAGAGCTGTAAAAGTCTTCAAACGCAAACTGTATAGTATTTCTTGAGTGTTATTAGACATGCCTTTACATAATTTTTTTCAAATTGATACAAACATTGCAAACTAGATGGTGCATTTTTTAAATAAATTGTTGGATTTAGTAAACATTAGTGTTGTAAAATCAGGTCAGCCCTACTGTTCAATCTCTTACCTACTTTATAAACAAGAAATTTTGTGTCCTGTTCATAATATATACTCATAGGTTACAGAATAAAGAATTACCATATTTAGAATTGGGGCTTCAAATGCTTATTGTGCAAGATATTATCCTTTCTTTGTGCTTCTGTCTTTGTGGTGTAAAACCAGTATGACAAGCTGATATCACCTGGTTAATTAGTGTAGATATGTGTTTATATAGAGCCTTCAATCTTGATAAAGGTTTGTAGGGTTTTTCAGTCTCTATAAAGATAAAGGGCTCGGCTTGTGAGTTTTTATTTTATTTTTTATTATTAGACATATTTCTGGTTGTTTTCAACTACATTTTGAAAACGACCATTTAGCTGACATTTTTATCGATTTCATGTGAAAAAAAAAACGATTTTTTTGTCCTGAGTGGCTAAAGTTACTGTCATAGCAGTAAAAGTTGAACGTGTACCAAAGATTAGAAAAGCATGAGATAGCCTTTGCAGCTTTTCACCTTCATATAAACAATAGTAGACAAGGCAAATTTTATCCCTTGGTAATCAATTGTGACAGGACTACAAATTTATCCTCAAGTCATTTATACCCTCAGCAGATTAAGATTTGAAGGTTTTAATGGTTTTATTATATAACAGTTTTCTATTGTAAACTAGAAGTAATATAAATGCCTTAGTGAAGACTAAAGTCTTGAATCTTTATGAAAATTTGTAGAAAGATCTGAGAATGAGGGTGAGGACCATTGTTTTGTTTTAAATGGTCTTAATACCAGAAGAAATAGGTGAAAGGCTGGCAGCCAGTTAAACAAAGAGTTGATTTATTTAATGCAGGTGAAGATTTTCTCATTGATTCCTGAGAACATTGCTTCATTTTTTATTAAACATGCCTTTCTGTATTATAAAGCTAAATGAAAGTTTAACCTTTTGCAATATTGTTTGTTTGAAATGTACTCTTGTCTTTTATTAGTGATAAACTATTACTTTTGGGCTGACTTGCTTAAGGTGACAAGCTGGTTTGAATCAAGAGGCAAAAAATATTTTTGTCAGTTCAAATAGAGGATATAGAAGCACAACGTTGACATTCGAAGTTTGCTTTTCTTCCTTTGTTTTTTCTAGCAGCTTAATTTTTTAATTAGGTGTGCCAGAGCAGCAAAATCTAAACACTATCAGAACAAGCTCTTCTTTGCAGAGCTGTTAATTGTAACTGTTACTCTTATACAAATTGAAAAAAATAGGAAAAAAAAAAACACATGGGAAGCTTTGAGTACATTATAATTTTCCCCTATTGTTTCCTATGATTTGATTTGACACGGGATAACTACGAAAATGTGTGTTCTGGCTTGGTTGGAGCCCTCATAGGCGTCAGCGCCACCTCCGCAGCTCTCCACCTTGTTTTAATTGCCTTCAAGTTAATTACTCCAGTAAGTGTGAAACAATGTTGTCAGACTTCTCCTGCACAGTGCTCTCACTCTCTGCTCTGCACCACAGTTGGCCAAATGAGGGAATTATAGGAGGATGAATTGTGCTTTAGGAATAACTAAACACAAGTAGTTGTTTTTTTTAGTGGCTTCAATAACCTGCTTAGATGACAGTTAAATTGGGGGATATTTTATTTTTGTTTTGTTTAAGTGAATATGAACTACTTTATATCAAAATCCTTCCTCTGTAGGTGTGATTACTCATGGTTACCTTTTTATTTTCGATCTTTGTCCTGCTGATTTGCTTTTGCTGAACCTCTCTTGCCAACAAGCTTTACCTGAAGCATCTCCATACGAGTGTCATCCTAATTTAGCGTTAGGCTGATCACCGGTGCAGGTTCTGTCTTGGTGCCGAGCTGAAGGTGGGCACCGCTCATCCTTTAGGGTCCCCGGTTGCCTGATTCTCCATGCCACTGGCGTCGGCACCATAGATCACGGCTGTCGCGGCGTGTGTAGGTGCTTGCACCGCTCTGCTAACCTCATCGCTCATTCTCACTCGTCAAGCAGGCTGCGGATCTCGCCCAGACCCCGTCTCACTCCCCCCTTTTGACTGCCTGCCTCCCTCTCCTTTCGTCTCCTTGCCTTCTCCTTCCACTTGCTCGCTGCTTCGCTTTCTCACACACATTTTTTTAATTAGGCAAAAATCAAAGGCGCAGTATGAATATTCATAAGGAAACTGCATTAATATGCACAATTATGCAAATCAGCATGCAATTAAGCCCTGTGTCTCCAGAGAGCCTGGATAGCATTAGTGCATTAGACGGGGAGAAGGGGATGATGGGGGTATTTTGGAGTTTTCTGCTCCACCAGTCTTCGACTGTGTTTTCTTTGTGCCACACTTCAATTCTTTTTTATACCTCTTAACATTACGCTTCGGTATTTTTACTTCTTGCTTTGCTTGTGAGAAATTTTACTTAAGATAATTGAAAGTGACATGGATAACGTTGTAACCTCGTGAATTGCATTAGAAAGTAAACTGTTAATTTTATTGTATTCAGTGGGCATAATGAACTCTAATTGGAACATTTCACAGCCTTTTAACTGTGATTTCTCTGCACATCATCAGCAATCTTATTATTTTTCTTAATGTTAACTCTTATTTCTTATCGGTTTGTGTAACTGGCTTGCTGGTCAAACATGTCAATCCCTAACGGTTTGTAACCCTGCATCCTTTTTTTTTTTTCAGCATTAGACGAGCGCAGTGGCTCTGGGTCTTGGGGCTCCACAGAACAGAACAGCTCCTCATTCAGCCAAGCACGGGTGAGATCACGACGCATGCAGTTGCACTCTTAGTTGTACCTGAATTTCTAATTGCGTATCTAAGGAGTGATGCCAGATGCTTTGATACTCACACTCTCACATGTGTTCAGGTAATCACACAACCAGAACTGAAAATCCACAATAACCGCCACAGCACTGTGCCATATATTTTTTGCGGTGGAAGTGTTTTTTTTTTTGCTTTCTACCTAATAACCTTGGCCCAGGATCCTGCATTTGGCAAGCACCCTTGTAGCTCAGAACCTCTGTTGAAGCCCAGCGGTAATTGCAGCTTCACATCCAGCCTAACTGACTTGGCACGGGTCTGTAAATACAAAGTACAGAGGGGTGAAATAGATGCGTAAAGCTTTGATTACCACAAGTTGATAATTAAGAAAGTCAGTCTGAGTCCCTCGAGCTGATGCAGAGTTGTTTGGCATTTCTCCCGTCAGCTAGAAAGAGGAAAAAAGAAGGAGGATAACCACAAAGGTAAATGGGAAAGCTGACAACACGAGGATGGTTTCAGTATTTAGATGCGTTACTCTTTGCATGGTATCGGGGATGGATTTTGGTTGTGGTTATATGAACAAAGGCTGTAGACTTCAAGTAAACTCTTGCTCCTAAGACCCGAAAATCAAAGAATCTCTGTCAAATCCAATTTAAACAGGAGTTCAAGTAATGTAGTAAGCGTACGTCATCTCAGTAGGTGATTCATGTCCTTCCGAGTTACCGTAGTGTATGCAAATGACTACATAGTCATGGTAACATCATACACAGTAGGCCCCGCTTAAAGAAGTTCGTGTCAGCTTCCATGTTTGTTTTTATTTACGCTACCATTGAAATAGCATCAACAATAAAAATAAATGTGCATCACTGACAAAAAATTTCATATTCTCCTGTTTAAATGGTGCATTTAATTTACTTACTTTAAAAAAACTGTATGAATTTAATAAAAAAAACAGTTGTTTGCTTTAGTAACATTTGACCTCATTTGATCATTAAACTAAATTTAATGCAACTTTCCCCTGACGTGCTATTTTTCTCATCACTATCTTCATATTCTGTTCATTTTATAGTTGGTGTCACTTGTGTCTTTTACATTTTTAAAATGTTTATTTGTAAGAAGAGATGGGGGAAAAACCATAAACAGTTATCAAAATCAGACGTAGATCATTAGCTTATAATGATTTTGCTATAAAATTAAGGACAATCCGATCCTAAAATCCCTGCATTCTCTGCTACGTAGAGAGGAAGTTGTAAGTTCTAGCATTGAAATTAAGGGTTTTTCAACATGAAAACAGACACAATAATTTAACTTCAACGTAAAAGCACTCTGTTTTCTGAAATTGACTAAATAATTTTTGTTAGTTTTCAATAAACACAAGTGCACATTTTCAGTTTTAGGGTAATTATTTTACCACATTTTTTAAGTAGTTCCCAGTAATAAACTTAATGCAGCCATGACTCAATAACATAACTTTTTTCAGTCTACACTGTGCAGAGTCTTTGCCCACCTCTGCATGCAGGCTGCTAGAAACTGAAAGGAAAACTCAGGGTTGACCAACTTTCCGAGTAATTATTGATATTGGTAATCATTTGACCACTTGGGGACTCTCATGGAGTATTGAATTTTTTAATTCCTGGTTGTCAGCTGACACTAAATGATGAAGAAAAGACAGAAGTAAGGAGCTGTGAAATTTCAACCTTAGTCTATTCAGAAAGGGAGCGCATAAAAAGATGTACGGAGACTTTACTGATGTTCCCCTTCATATAGATTTACACCCGTGTAACGCTTTTTTAAATTTACCAGTGTACATGGCAACATGATTTGAACACAAAACCAACTGCCATAAATTCTGGTTTCAGTTTGGGCAGATTGGACAGAAAGCATCAGTGTCAGAAAAATGGTATTTGTTAGAAACCTGAGAATTGATAATGACCTTATTTGCATTTTATTTACATTTTAAGCTGAGCTATATTCTGTACCATTAAATCTACAGAGCTACGGAGAGGGATCACACTTCAGTGAACATGAAGGCTTGTCCTCTCCGTTTATTAGTTCAGGGCTTGCAGGTAAGTTTTTACTTTTCTTTAGCTACCTTATACATGCTATTTTGTGTTGCTATGTTTAGCACTCGATGCACGTTTGTGATTAAACAGCACTGTGTACTATTTTGACCTCAAAAATATATATTTTTTTAGATTGTGAAATGTGTTTGTGCCTGCATTGGTGGTTCTGTATATTTTTTATGTGTATGCGTGTGTTTATATTCATCCGTTGAGTGTTAGGGATGTTAGGGTGCTGAAGCAGAAACCCTCCCTGGGGTTTTGTCTGGCGGGCAGCTTTATGCAGCTGAGCGTATTGAAAAAAGGGGGAATGCCTCCCTGAGCAGTTTCTACTTGTAAAAAACCTACTTTTTTTCATTACTATTATCACACATCATTGCATCTAAGTGTGTTTGAACAATCTGTTCTAATTACACCAGGGTTTGAACGACCTCTTTTGCGTTGCAGGTAAAAACGAGAGGCCGCCTTACACTCCCTTTGTAAGCCAGGTATGTTTCTTTATGTCTCTCTCAGGACATTCAAGTAGCACCTAAAATCAGCACTGCATCATTAAAGGATGCTACGTTTTCTCAGTTCTCTTTTCAGACACTTATTTTAAATTTAAAACCGTTTCTGTTTCTTACAAGAAAAATTCATGTTTTTAGTTGTGCTTTCGCACCGTATGTTTTTGGTAAAGGATTTGCTCTTTTTTTCTAGCCTGGGTTATTTCCCAGCGACATAGCGATGCCCAGCCCAGATGCTTTGTCTCCCTCTGGCATAAAATCAGCCTCTCAGTTTTATCCGTCATATCCCAACAACCCCAGGAGACGGCCGTCTGAAGGACCCATAGGTAAGTGAATAAAGACATTAAGCATTCTTTGGTGCTATTTATTCTTTATAACGGTTTTTCTTTTATTGTGAGTTACAATATAAAGATTTCAAAGAATAGTTTCCAGATGTTTCTGATAAAATTCCTACCAGATTTGATTAATTCTTTTTAAGATAAAAATTTTCCCTTGCTTATTCCTTGACACCTAGTTACGATTTTCCACTGACAAAGTGTGTACATTATATTTAAAATGTTTTTAGATGATAACGTTAATAGGTACATACCAACAAATAAAAATCCGCTACAGTGTAGACATCATCTACACTGTAGCGGTTTTTTATTTGTTGGTATTCCTATAATTTTTCTGTTTTTGTACTTGTGTAATGGAAAATAATTTGAATGATACATTTTCCGCAGGTTGTTTAATGTAAACATTAGTTTTTAATCTAGCAGTAAACACATTTTATTTACACTTTTATTTCCCTTTTCGTAAATGTGGCACCAAAGCATCAAATTAATCAAATGAGTTCTTCTTTAATGACAGTTTTACATTATTTTATAGCAAGGGGTTAAAAAATAACAACTGATTGGATTTGTTTCTAGCAAGCAACCTGCTGGTCGTCCAGCAGAGTGAATTATGGGTAAACCAACTGATTGATTAGTTAATCCATCTGTTCTTATTGTATATTTTACCAGGGCTGTATGTTCATTATGCATTTAGGGAGAAAGCTTTTCCATGTTTTTCACGTGTGATCTCATTATAAAATTCGGGGGGAAAACGTAACTTTTTTTCCTTGTCTTTTTTTCTATTTATAGTTGATTTAAAATTGGACAATATGTAAATAATAACAATAATAAGTAGTTATATATGATTGGCACAGTTCAAACCTCTCCATTTATTCCCCAGACATGATTTCTGTTTTTGAGGACATTCTTCTTTGCACTATCCCTAATCCACATAAACCGTTTGGACACCATACCTTTTAAAGGGATAGGGTTAAAGCCCTGCGATGGTAAAAATGCTAAATTGGATTCAGCCAAAATTCATTTTGTTGCAGTACGAGTTGATACAGAACACAGGTTGTGGATTAGCTTGTCATGAACCAGTGTGGACTAAATAGGATTCTATATACCACAGTATGAATTGGATTAATTAAAGAAATTAATTTTAATTAATTTAAATAATACAGATTCTTGGCTGAAGATTAAAAAACAAAGACTTTTTGTTGATGCCTTTTTTAACTAAATACTTTTAAAAAAATCAGCTTTAATCTGGTTGAAGATAAAGATGAAAAAGCTCTTTTCCAGTGACACACTTGCTACATCTTGTTCAAAGTTGCAGAAACTGGATCAAACGCATAAGCCAGCACCTGAACCTGCATCATTTTTGCTTACGTTTCATTTATTTTTCAAGTCCTTATTTCTTTGTGTTGTGTGACTTTCATGTTTTCTGTCCACAGAGACCCAGCCAAAGAAGATTCGGAAACCTCCTGGCCTGCCGTCCTCGGTGAGATGCCAGTTCTTCTCGTCCCCTGAGCCTCACAGCCGGTTTCCCCCCTTTTCTCTCCTTGCTTCTTTGCCCACTTCCTCCTTCTGTTTTTTGTGGAGCCTGCCCTAAATTTAAAACATACTTATAAGAATTTAAATGGACAGACACATATTAAAGTTAGGTCAGAGACAATATGGCATATTCAAATGGGAAACATGTAGGAGATCTGGTAGGATAAAGGTTCTCAGTAATCAAGACTGGTTCCTGGTTCCATTTCCTACTTCCTATTCCAGTAACATAAACAGACGGCTCAGTTTTTCAGCTGATAAACATTTTGGTCGCCTTATTCTCTCCAAACCCCAACTCTTGTCCGAGCAGGTTGTAGTTGACTGTAGCCAGTGTCATTTTTGTCATTGTGCCCAGAGGTAACAGCAGTCGACAGGAGAATGACGGCAGCGGCACATAGTTGGAAACACAAGTCACTGTTACTCATTTTATTGAACTGAATCAGACTCATGCCCATTCATTAATCAGAGACCTTTTTTAAGGTCTGATGTGTGTACTCATACCCAGACTGTCGGGTTAAACTGTCTATAATAACGACTAGTAAGCTTTGTTAATATTTTTGTTTAAACAACTGAAAATATCTTAAGCATGAGCTATTGGATTTACTTTTAAGTTGCCGATTTTAAGTCAGATTTAGTTTACTACCAGTTTGTTGGTTTCAATGGTTCGCTGCATGAATTGGTCATAAGTAGGTTAACGCAGAACCCAGGATAAATGTCAGAGCAGGAACCCTCAACTAGCAGGCTGTTATCTGATTCTTATTCATTTATTTTTTGTTACGTCCTGCATCAATGCTTTGGAGATCTCTGTATTACAACTAGGGAATGAAATGTTTTAAATGAAAATAATGCTCTTCTTTTGACAAAGTACAGTTTACATGAAAGCACTTCTCCTGATTCCACCTCGTAAAAGCTTTCACAACCACTTGAATATTTCAGAGCTTGTCTTGTTACCTACTAAATCTTTAATGTATTTTAATGTGATTTTGTTTGATAGTTCAACACAAACTAGGGAAGAATTTTAATTTAGAAGGATTTATATTTTTTATTATATACCGATACATTTAAAAAAGTGTAGCATGGGTTTAAATTGTGCGCACGTCATTCTGATGCCACTATAATGGCAGTGACTGAAATCTTACCGAAATGGTGTCCACCCATGATTCATTTTTTTTCCTGGAGTGTTGTTTGAGCATTCCTGAGCAAATTAAAACTAAGGCACATGGCAGACAGATGAGTGAAGATGCGGAGATGTTTTATGCAAGGTTAGATTAAGTTATAAAATGTTATCTTAAGCTTGCAGCGTGGAGAAAATGACCAGGTTGCAAACCTGGAAAGCAATGCCTGTTTACCTCACATGCAGAAAAGTAACACTGGACTTCATCCTGAACAAATTGTTCCTAGAGCAACATGTTGGCGGATTCATTTTTTCAGTAGGGACAGGAAAGCTGCTTAGGGTTGATTGGGAAAATGAATTGAGTTAACTACTTGGGCTATCCCTGAAGAAAACCTGTTAGGGGCCGGAAAAGACCTGAGACCAGAGCGGGACGACTCTAAATGTAGAGCTAAAGCCTCAAAGTTTATGTTAAAAGGACCTAGTCAAAGGCCGAATCTGAATCGGATGGGAAAAAATGTATATCTCAAGAGGTTCAAACTGATCTTCAGACACTTTCTACCCCCCTAGACATTTTTTAAACAATCACTAGATTTGCAAAGCTGGTAGAGATGTAAACCAGAGGATTTGCAGAAGTAATTTCAGTGAAAGCTGCTTCTGCAACATGTTGACTTAATGGCAGTAAAGACACCTGTAAGCTTCTCTGTGGACATATTTTTGATGTTAAAAATTCCTTAACATGTACAATTATGTGCTTACATTTGTTTCAGTTCCAAGTTAATGCAGTGGTGTGTGATACGACAAAATGGGGGGAAAGTGCAATTAATACTTTTTAAAGGCAGTGATATATTTTGTTTGCATTAGTGAGTTTAGTTTGCGCTCAGTGTGGACACACAATGAGCTCTGTAAACATTTTTTGTACATGTTTTAATCAAGTAAAGCTGTTTAACAACACAGCTGGTGTCGCTCCACCTGTAGCTGATGTGGCTGCAGAAACCTGCGAGCAGACACGCCGTTGCACTCGTCTGCTTCAGACTTTTGTATGCGAACCTCGTCTAGCCACGGATCTCTTGTTTCTCTGAACTTCAGTCGTTTTCCTTCGTATGGCGAATGATGCGTTGTGTGGTTTTTCGGTGCGAATGATGGGATGTCTGTTTGTGTGAACCCCCCACCCCTGCCTCACTTCCTCCTACGCCTCGCCACATGATGGCCTGGGTGGGCCTTCCCCCTGCGAGTGACCCAGTTGTGAGGCGCAGTGCTCGCGCGGCCTCTTAGCCCTGTGTCTGAGCCCAGATTAATGACTGCTGGTGATGATCCTGTGGTCTCTTTCCACCCCCTACCCTCCTCCCTTCCTCTTTTACTTCCCCAAACTATAAGTTTCCTCCATTATCTCTGTTTATAACGTGAACATTGTTGCACTAAACATACTTTGTGTATCCACTCAGTTCTTGTAAACCCTCTTACGTGTTCAAAAACTCAACAAACATTTGCTTCTCTTCTGCCCCTAGTTGTACCTCTGCCTACCCACAAACCTTTGTGGTTGAAAACAAGCGCTTGTAGGTTAGTTTGATGTTAATCTTCATCTATTCCCCCACCTCTAGCAATAAACCCTTTTTTTTTTCTCCCCTGTATGTAGAGGCCTTTACACGCTTGTAACCTGAATCACATTAAACCCGT
>JAVLVB010000724.1:1242444-1262045 GCA_032876305.1 Orestias chungarensis
CCCCCCCCCCCCCCCCCTGAATTAACCGTGATCATTTTAAATCCCCCGTTTCCTTCACACTCCCTTGGCCGTATCAAGCTTTGTTTAAGTCATTTAGATTACCGTCCCCTTATCTCTCCGCCCATTTCATATATCGTCAGGAACTTAATTTTTTTTCTCTCTCCCCTTTCAATCCTTTCCCCTTTACCTCCCCCTACCCACCGCAGTTTCTCCCCGTCTCTCCCTCTCTTTCCGTCTCTCGCTGACTGGATCCCAGCCCCCATCTCTCTCTCTCTAACTCTCTCTCTCTCCCTCCACTCGTTCCCTCTCCTCAGCCCAGCTGCCTGTGGAGTTGGATGCGGTCCAGGAACAGGCAGATGGCTCTGTAATTAGAAGTGCATCTCTCCATTCCCTTTCCACTTCTCCTTGTTAAATCAAATTACAGAAAAAAAAATCCCTTTTCTGGATTAGCATTCTTTGCAGCATAGCCTTCATTCTCTTCCTTTTTCCTGTATCTGCCATATAGTAGGAAGAGAAGAGAAGGAGCGAGTGGCACATGAGGGCAAATGGAAACCCGAGGACTTCCTGTGTCCATTCTCGGTCCTTACTGACGCTGGTTTTTCCTTTCTTTTTTGTTTAGGTTCACGTTTTTTTCGCCCGGCAAATATGTAAAAGGATAGGCGCACAATTTTATTTATACAATTTCAGTTTATTTTACTTTTTCCAGCACATTGCTTTGGGATTGTGCATGAATGGGTGTGTTGGCTCACTAAATGCATGGTATGTGTGCGAGCTGATACTAAGCATGTTAGAGGGAGGGGCCGCGGGCCTGGCAGTGCGATGTCACCGGGGTCCTAGGAGCTAGAGGAAGTGCTCACTGTGCACTGGGACTCGAGCCGTCGCCGTACCCAGGATGCCGGCCTCTGTGGTCTTCTCTACGGGCAAGGAGCTGGCCTCGCTTCCTCCTCCACAGCCTCCAGTAGACTCCCTCATGCCATCTTGTGGCTGTTTGAGGGTACTGTAAAACAATAGTGTTCATTGCTCTCTATAATTAGGGTTTACTTTTTATTCAAGACCATTCAAACTCTTTCATATATGGGCTTTTCTCAAAATTGGGGGATTTCAAATCAATTAATATGAAATTTTATGATGTTTTCGATTGTCTCTGCAGGTTATTTTGGTTAATCGGGCTTAAACATTAAAATAATCTATAGAATAATTATGCTTTAATGTTGCGTTTGGCTATAGTGCTTTGAATAACTTGTTATATTACGATTATAGTACATAAACTTGTTTTGGTGGATATGCGATGATTACCGTTATCACGACTTATGTCCCAATATTTTCATGCAAAACCCAAGTTGTAATAGTTCTTCTACAACTTGGTGCGTCTGTGCTTCAGGTTCCTTGCCTCCAGCCTTTGTTTGTCGGTTTATGTCAGCCAAGTTGAGGTCCAGCCTTAGGCCGGCTCCGTATGTGCCTGTTTGAAAATAAAGATGGAGGTTGAAGTGATTGCTCATTCCCTAATGAGGCTAAAGTAGTGTAAGGTTTGGAAAGCAGCACAAATATTATGCACGAGTAGATGATGAGCCAGAAAAGAAGCTGCTGAATGCTCTGTAAGGTTAGACTAGTTCTAGTTTTCCCCATTTTACCTCAATTTTGGCTAATAACTTCCTACTTCTGTTCACATGCAGACCCAGTGCAGACCATTAAATTAATTTTACTTGCGATATTTTACTGTGTAAATTAAATATTACAAGAATTAAGACAAGATAAAGATATCTTTATTTAAAGGTTGGATTAGAGGGTTTTTTTTCCTCTGAAATTTGTATTGATGGCTTTCTGATTTTATTTCTACTTGTTCTCATTTTATGTATTTTCGATGTTTAAACATAAAAACATTAAAGGCTTTATAATATTATTCTTTTATATAGCTCTTGTGGAATGCAAAAAATAACGTCTGAATTTAAAAAAAACAATTGAATTAAATATCCCAATTACTTTTGTAAATGAATCCCATCAACGGTGTTTGAGGCCTCATCAGTTTAGTTTTAAGTCCAGTGACCTAGTTTGTCTCGGCAAACGTCAGAGCGACCTGCTGAATAATGTGCGTGAAGCAGCAATCCGCCTCAGTTTTGCTGTTTTCGTTGTAATTCCACCCACCAGCTGGTTGCACCGACCCTCTGTAATCGCAACATGACACCCTTGAGCCTGGAAACTCGCTCACCCCTACATGAGCCATAACAGGGGTAGGTTGAGTTCAACCTCCTTTTTGCCATCTTGGTTCATTCAAAACATGCACAGTAATAACAGTAATACTTTCAGATCCTGCCTTTTAGATGTTTTATGAAAGATTCTTTAGTTTCCTCACATTGCTGTTTTGTTTTATGCAGTTGCAGATGTCTGTAAGCTGGCCGGGAGTGCCCAGCATTAGGAAAAAGGACGGGCGATGAGTGTACTGTGCTTTATAAACCTGGATAAAACTGTTCTTTTTCCTGGCGTCTCATCAAAACTCAGCCATAGGAACTGGGTGACTGCAAACGTTTGCAGGTTTAATAGTTTAACATTTTCATACGTCGAAGTTTAATTCATAAAACCCAGATCCACTGGCACAAACAGTCAGTATGCACTATACGCGAACACATTGGCGCCTAGGCTGATAACAGGAGAATTATATCTAGTCTACATTTTCTGTAGGGCAACACAAAGGCTGCTGTGAAGGACGCAACTGGGAGAGAAGCCTCGCAGATACACTGACATGGCTTCTGGATAGTGTTGGGTCAGAGTTGGCTAGTTGTAGTTGTGATGATGGGTCTAATATGGGAATAATAAACCGTTCAAGCTTGAATACAACAAAGATGTCCAGAGAAGTCTGATCGTCAGCTACAGCCTGACGCTTACATGGGATGCAGCCTCATCTAACAGCATTTAACCACCTTTGGCGTACTCCTCAGAAAGTACGTAGTTTCTTTGCTGGCCAGAACAAACCTAGAGTAGTACTCATGAAAGTAAAAGGATTAACCTATAGGTCCCTTTACAATTTTTTTTTTTAATCCACAATGTCAGGCAAAAAATTTCAAAGTATTTGTTTTCTTATTCATTATGTTTTATGTGCCTGTTTTTAGGTATACGCTTCTACATCTGGAGATGAGTTTGCCAGGGATAATGGCGGATATCCTGGAGCCAAACCCGGCGCCGTCTACCCGGGCTCTTTCTACATGCAGGGTAAGGTTTCAAGAAAGAAAGAAAAACCCTTCTTGAGCGAGTTTGTCTTTTAAAATAGTATAGTTTTTTTAAATATTATTTCCCGTTCCTCAGAAGACCCCTGGTCATCTTCTGGTTATTCTGGGATGTTGGGTAACTCTCCTCACATTGGACAGCCAGGCTCTTTCCCTGCCATCAACCCACAGGACAGAATGGTGGGTTTCTCAAGTTTTCAAATCTTACCTATGGTTAATTAAAAGTGTAAAATAAAGAAAGATCTTAATATTTGTCAATAAGAAACAATTTTTTTTCTTCTTAATAGCAGCTTCTATTATGGTGTGCTTGTTCATTTTTTGTACTTTATGAAGGTTGGTGTCCCTTATTATTATTTTTTATCCATCTCTGTTTCTGATCCAACAGAACTATTCTTTGCCCGGCAGCGAAGTAAACGGCTTCCACTCAGTCCCCACTACCTACAACCACACACCCACCATCAATGGAGAAGGCATCATGGGTAAACGCCCCTTTCAATTGAACTTGCACAATAAGTATCTGGAAAGGATCTTAAATTGATCTGTTAAACTGCACCTACTATCGTTATTCAGTCATTCATCCAGGAAGTTTATTGAGCCTTTATATACTGTTATTTGCACAGTTTTTATTTTATTTTTTCATAGGCTGTTCTTAATGCACACTAAGAGAAGAAGAGTTTGTTATTTAGCATTTTTAAATCAAATCTTTTTGAATTTGTGTTTGTATTTACCAGACTTTTTCTTTTGTTTCTGCAGCCAGTCGAGGCACGACAGCCGGCAGTTCAGGAGATGAGATTGGAAAAGCTCTGGCTTCAGTAAGATTTTTCTTTTCTTTTTTTTCTGGCTTTAACAAGTTAAGACAGATGTATATTAAAAATTGTGATTTATATCAAATGTTTCTTTCAGATTTACCCGTCGGACCACAACAGTAATAATTTCTCTTCGGCTCCCTCCACTCCTGGATCACCCCAGGCCATCGCAGGTACAGCTAGACCATAAAACCAGCACTTAAACTACATTCAACAATCCTCCATAAACATCATCTACTCTTGGCATTGAGGGAATTAAACTCCAGATGCTGTCTACAAGGGATATTTTTTATAGACAGAAAAATTTTCATCCATCTCATTTTGTTTATATTAAAGAATTAAACTTCACATGATTCTTCCGTTTCTTTGCAGGAGCTCAGTCTCAGTGGCAAAGGCCAACCTCACCCACCTATGAAGGGCAACCACACGCACTGGTGAGCTGACCTCTACTACACCAAAAATGATTTAAAACATTAAACGGAAATGAGGTTGCAGTGTCAGATTCTGTAAGAAGGTTGTACCTGCATTAAATGATGCTTTTAACATCCTCATTTGGAAGATTAGTTGGTCCTGTAGGCTAAAGCTGATTGCAAGCTCAAGCTGAGCCTCGTTCAAATTGGACTTCTATAATAACAAATGAACTTCAGTCTCAAAACCACAAACATCATACAGTGAATTAATCCTTTTTTATGAATCTTTAAAGAGGTCACATTTGCTTTGTTATGTAGGTTAGAAGTTATGCTACATTCGAGGTACCTAAACGAGTTAGCTAAACATGGAAATAAATATGATGGGATTTCCTCTTTATTTCGGTCCTGTTAAGATTAACGACCAATCTCAACCGATTTTACTCGTTTTTATATCTTTAAAACTGATCTTCTTATATTTTAGGACATGTAGCAGGAAGCCACAACATTTATACTACTTTAGACAACAATTTACAGATTTTTTCCTTATACGTATATTACAAATGTTTACTAAAAAATAAAATTAGTATAAAAGCATAAAGATTTGAAAAGTAATGCCCTACAGCACATTCCAGTTTGATAAACTTTCTGAAAACGGATGTAAAATGTTTCTGGCATTGCAAAGAAACACAACAAACTACATCTCTTAAAGTAAACGCTTTTATTATCGGTTTTACTTCAAAAAGAACGGGTAGCTCTCATTGTCCTTTGTGAAAATATGTTTCTTTATAAATAGTACAATAAAAATGAAACAACAAAAGTCTCATAAAAGTGTTGAAGTAAATGGCTTGTGACAAGTTTGAAAACTGTTACCTTGTGTGAATCTCCATACTGACTATCCCTAACCGCCTCTATCAACCTGATGATCTCTATTTATACTTAAAAAAGGAACCTATAAGAATAATAAATGATGATAATTATCTATCATTAACCTAAGTATATAATAAAAAGCTGTATCATGATTTTGTTTTTAAATGACTAAAAAAAATTCAGTTTTGTAGAAATGGTTAAAAAAGAAAGCACTGAACGTTTTTCAGAGGGCCATATTTTTTTTTAAAGTTGTGTTCTTGAAGTTCTGTTATGCTAATACTCATATTTGATGAACTTCTGCAGCAGAATAAAATGGAGGACCGCTTGGAAGAGGCCATCCATGTGCTGCGTAGTCATGCTGTGGGCCAGAGCCCAGCACTAGAAGGCGCTCACTCTGACATGCACAGCCTGCTGTCCTCTGTGCACAACGGGGGCCTTGGTGGATTGTCCCCAGCTTTTCCCAATGCCAGCCTCGCTCTCAGCAACAGACATCCTGCTTTAGTGAGTCATTTATCCTCTACATGTTCCATCTTTTATGTTTTTAGCTTGTAGATGTATTTTATTGACCAAAATATGTCCGCTAGTAATTAGCGTGCTCTCATAGAGGATATTTAGATGTTTAGCAGTATAGTTGTTTCTTAAGACAACTATGTCCTTTGTAGGATTTACTAATGTTTCATTTTTAGGTATAGTTAGTTTACAAATAATAAAAAAATTCAGTTTTATACTAAACAATAAATTATGCATTTATCATCACTTTTCTCTACACTTGTGTGCAGAATTGTTTAGAATATGTTAAGAGTAGTTTAACACGTTCTGTGTTGCCATCTGCTGGCCATAGATTATATTACATGAAGATTAACTTTTCGATTTTTTTAGCTTCAAAATCTATTATTTACGCCTACGTGATGTCGTATTTACATGTTTAATCAAAGTATTTGGTTGGGAGAGATCTAGCTTATTGTTGTGAGATTTAAACAAAGGTGCTCTTTGATCATCAGGGAGGAAAACATGAGGAACCAACAGGACTTCCTCCTAGCAGCACTCTCCTCCATGGCCATCACGCCACTGGACCCACACCGTCTGTAGGGCAACCCGAAGGCTTCACTAGTGAGAAAAACAGTTTTTGTGACGGAAAATTGTGGAAAAACTGTCTTTGCGTGTCTTTATAAAACCAGACTTCTCTTTAATCTGGCGTGTAACTATTTCCTTTGTTTGTCTTTAGGTCTCCCTGGTGGTTTGGCCCGGTCAGCTCACTCTTCCAGCAGCTCAGACATCAAAAGAGAAGACAAAGAGGACGATGAAAACTCTTCTATTGCTGACAAGTCAGAGGAGGAAAAGAAGGAGTCCAAGGCAGCACGCAATCGATCAAGGTAATCTTCAACTTGGTTTCCTATAAAACCTTTAGGTTGCCATGTTTGCTTTAGAAATGTACATGTGTATAATGCAAAGACAGAAGAGCATCTCCTATCGGCTAAGTATTATAGTACCTAGGAAATGATGTGATATTTTATGTTGGTGTTAGATTGAAGTTTTAAAAGGGCATCACTTCAATCCTGTATATCCCACTGGTTGTTTAGGCTATGCTAGGTGTTTTAACATTGTCCACCCCCCCCTTTTCCTTCATGTCACATTTTCAGAAAGGAGGCGTTGACCCTCCAGATTCTCTCTAGCCTATCAGACCAGAAAGATGAAGAGTAAGTTTCTCCAACAAAGAATCAACATTTAGTGCTTTGTGGGCTCTCAGTAATCAATTCTCAAAGGAATGTTCTAACAGTTATTTAACCATTAAAATCACTCGTTACACTATATATATAGTAAATGTTGTGGTTTCAGATAAAATATTATGTTCTGTACATGTATGGGGAGTAAAGACTAAAATCATTCATGACTATCTGATTTTGACAGTAGATTCGTGTCTGATACAAAGATGTCTATGGACTTCTCAATACACAGCGGAAAAACTCTCAAACTGTTATTTTAATGACTTATTTTAATCTTTTTGTCTATATTTGGTGCTAAGCTAAAGTCTCATTGCCATCACCCTAATAGTGGCTCCCTACTAAAATGAATTATCAGATTTCAGCTGATACTCAGACAGGACAACTCCACAACATCAATATTGTTTTTAGTTATTTATTAAAGATCCTATTTCACATTCTGCCACAAACATGATTTATTTTAACCTTAACTGTACATGTGACAATAGGAAAGAACCAGAATTGGCCACTTCTGCTCCAGACTGACTTAAAAAGATTCCTGATTTTCTCTCAAATAGTCTATTATAATTATATGTCTGTTATCTTACTAATGGGGAACAGAGAGTTTGTTCTTAGAATAACTTTCTACATTTTAAGAGGAAAGGAATGCAAATGTAATTTGCCTCCATCCTTTTTAACATTCCTTTATATTTCCAATAACAATTTCAAATAGTTTCCTATCACAATTCAATTGTTTATGACGAAACATTGCGTTGTAAAATAAACAATTAGTTGTGACACAGAGCTTTATTTCTATTTTTGCAGCAGTCAGGCCGACGAGGACGACGAGGACCTTCCCCCTGAGGTTAAGATGGAGCGAGAGAGGGAACGAAGAGTGGCTAACAATGCCCGCGAGCGCCTCAGGGTGCGGGACATCAACGAGGCTTTTAAGGAGCTTGGCAGAATGTGCCAGCTGCACCTCAGCCACGACAAACCTCAGACCAAACTCCTCATTCTTCACCAAGCGGTCAACGTCATCCTCAATTTAGAACAACAAGTCCGAGGTTGGTCTTTAGGAGCGTCGTCCTTCATGAATCATCTGTGAGCCGTTTATTTCCTCCCTGTGTTGACTGTTTATGCTTTCCCTTGTCAGAGCGCAACCTTAATCCTAAGGCGGCGTGTTTAAAAAGGCGCGAGGAAGAGAAGGTTTCTGGGGTGGTGGGAGAGGCGCCCATGCAGCTCCCAGGAGGCCACCCCAGCATGGGGGGAGAAGGACACAATCCAGTTGGCCACATGTAGCTCCAGGTGGGTTTTCCAGATAAATTGTGTTTTTGTGTATTACATGAATTTTTTTCAGCAAGACTGGTAGGTGACTAAAAATGTGTATTTTCTGCTTGGCACCTCATCAAAAACCCCATAGTCCAATTTATACCCAGTCAGTGAATGCAACATATCTTAATGACAACATGAAGTTGTTACTGCAGATATTATATATTTACATTATCAAGGAAGTTTTCCAATCTTAAGTCAGAAGAATCAAAAAACTTGTAAAAAAAAGCAAAAAGGCTCCTAAAATAGAGACACACACTTACGAATAAGGAACAATCTTCCACAGCAGTTCTGTCTGCATTTGTATTAGGAATATTTGGTTAATTTACTGAAGAAATCAGCATAAAGCAGACTTCTATGCCTTTACTATGAAGTTGCTGTCTTTACTTTTGTCTGTGATGGAAAATTGAAAAAGCTTGTATTAATTTTGGTAATATAAACAACTTTTGCATTTTCTTGTTTTTTTGTGTAATTCCAGCTGTTTAATGTTTTGTTTGCCTGCTTTTTTACAGGTCTGGTGTTTTCCTGGCTGTCCGAGGATGTGGCCTTAGCAGATTTCTTCCACCCAATATTCTCAGCATGTGTGTGTGTGTGCGTGCGTGCGTGTGCGCATGTATATATGTGGACACGTCTGTTTATTGACCGTTTCAAGTTTCGAGGTGCACATCCACACACTCACATGCATACTGCCAAAACTGACACAATCTGTTTTTCGCACTCCCAGCCATGACTACAAGCTCAAATGTGAAGAACTTTTATTTTCTTTTTTAAGTTTTGGTTTGTTTTATACATGTAATATTTTTTTGGTTTTTTCTTGTCTTTCCTGGTTTCCAACAATGATAATTGATCACCAGAGTACTTTTTGTCCTTCATACACTTTGGGACTACACACACTGCCAAGAGGTGCTCTGGTGGAGGAATAAAAAAAAAGGAGACCTATACAAACACAAATTAAATCAAAAATTTGTGCCTAATTGTTACATGTTTTCTATTTGACATTAAGGCAAATTGCTTTACATGTGAGGAACATTTGTGAGGGATTGCTTATGTGTATGAGCAGTTATTTTTTTAAATGTATGTCATTCCCAGCGTGATGGTACAGTCTTACATATGTTATGTAACTCACAGCTGGAGTTGAACTGTCAAAATTGAGTGACTTTTTTTTTTTCCTTGAGCGCGCACGCGGGAGGAGATTGGCGGAGAGTCGCCACGACGTTTTGACATTTCAAGTGCAGCTTACCTGAAAGATGGGAACTTTGACCAGACGTGTTCTCGACACCCTCGAGGCACCTGGAGGCTTGGAATCAAAGACTTCTTCCTTGAAGGTTATGATTCGTCCAAGCGAAAAGAATCTGTCAACAAAACAAAAACAAACAACAAAAAACAACAGTTCTTCCGCTTTGTCGACCCAGGCGTCCGCGCATTTCTCCAGCAAGTCCTCCGTCGCGCATTCAGGTTTTTGTCCTGCTTTGTGTTATAAAGCGTACACGGACGAGACGAAGCACAGTTGTACAGAATTAGATTTGACACGAGTTACATTTCAGTCCCTGAAAAGTCTTGTATTAAAGCCATTAAAATCATCTGTGAGCAACCAGCACCGCTTTTTGTGCTGCTCCTTCCTCGACGTGGTTTACTGACGATGCCAGCGGACTCGAGACCTTCCCCCTCTCCATTTTATCCACGTACTTTAAAGGCAAACAAATCCAAGAGGGATTATTTTTTTCTCTCGTTTGAGGCAGTCGAGCCTTTTGTTTAATTCCTAAACGAGCATTCCCGCAGAATTACGAACCCTTCACCTTCCTCCCGTCTGTCGGCGTGTTCTCCCCCCTTTCTTACAGAGAGAAGTGCGAGCTGTAAATTCACTTCATACATTATTCTGTTTCATTTTTCAAAAGTAAATATATATAAAAAATATATATTTTTTGTTAGTCTATACATTGTAGATTTTTTACATAAATGGCAATATTAGTTTGAAGTTTAGAGTGTATTGTAGATGAGCTGTATAAGGGGATATTTAACATTTAAATGATGTTCAAATTTTAATTTGAAATCAAACTGGGATGCATTGAAAAGGATTGACGAGACGGATAAATGAGCAAGTTTGTAAATCCTTTTATTATTATTCCAGTTTTGGTTGAAAGGCACATCAATAAGTACTAAAGTTGAATGCCTTCTTTTCCATTTCGGCATATCTGGACAGAGTTTGCGCCACGGTCGTGTCGCAAAACATCAGAAGGGATTTCTTTTTTTTTTTTTTATAGTCTCCAACAGTAATTATTATGCAACTGGTTTTTGAATGTAGCCATCATGCTAAATGTGGATTTGCCTTCATTTTCAAAGTTGTTTATGGGTTTTTGTTAGCACATTGTAACAAATTTCTTTTTCATGTTTTTATTTTGTTGTCTGCCCTTAAACCAAGTAAGTCTCTGTGTCTAAAGGCAGATGTCTGGATTTGGGTGTAAGGTAATGGATATTATTGAGAACAAAACAGTGTTATTGTGATGTTATTCCCATGTCATGTTAATTATTTCTTTCTTTTTTTTTTACCAACATGTAATCACAAGTGGGAGGTAGAACGTTTTGTGTGTTTCATTTCTACAAAAAAAAAAGAAGAAAAAAAACTTATGAAGAAAAATACATATACAAATCAATAGTGTGGCCTTTTCATTCTCAAGACTTAAGATGTCACGATGGGAGAGTGATGCCTTATCAGTGCCTGAACTTGTATTTTATTTTATTTTTTCCATTTAAGAACAGTTTATGTTGTGTACCATATCATTTCATTTATCTTGGAGATTAAAGAGGTACTCGTTCATTCCCCTCCCCCGCATTCTCCCTTTTCTCCAAATGCTTTTTTTTTTTTTTGAGGAAGAAGTTTAAATTGTATAAGAGATTTTCTTTCAGTGTACCTAGTTAAATAAATACATGTTAAGCAGATCTTGTTTAGTTTATTTCTTTTTCTCTGCTGTCTGTTCCAACTGGATTTCATTGTCCAATCTGCTGTTTTCATTAAGGTCACTGGTCTAGGTTAATGATTGATTACAAAATTCACATTGCAAGGTTAAAAAAGAGAAAAAAAGACTGCATTATCCTCTGATCTATTATCTGCATACACATGTTTTGGGTGTGTTGCTTCAATTACAAAGTAGGGAGGAGTTTTTTTCTTGTTTTTTTTTTTGTTCCTACATTAGCTGGATCATCTGAATAGGAGTATTTCTTTTTTAACTTGTTTGCAGTGGCTTTCAGTATGTGTAATCAATAGTTATCATTGTTAGAAGTGAATTCAATTTTCATATTTTTTTTGTTGTTTTTTTTTTCGGTTTTGTTTTTGTGACATTGACATTTTAATCAGAATAATTTCCACACAGAAATTGACTAGATATCTAAAATTGTTTTAAAGAAACATGTCCAAATGTGGTTGGCTTATGGTTTGTCTCCAAAGGAAATGCCTAAATTGTGTAGCGGCACAGATTTCCCTCGTTTGTCCAGAAGTATGTCGAGCTTTGGCTTCTCTCAATAATCGTAAACACTGATTTTATATTAAAAAAAAGACATTTTCAGGTTTTTAACGACATTATTTAGCTGAGCTGAAAAAGGGACGCGACCAATGAGTGTTAAATACATTTACAGAGTTTGTAATTTTGGGTTGAGGACAGTGTTGACTTCTTTCTGACTCGATCGCTCTTCTATTTTACATTTAAAAAAAATAGTTGATATGTCCTGTATATAACATTAATGTAGCAATAAATGTGCCATTTTTAACAACAGATTATACCTTTTACAATGTCTGGCTTTTGAATATTGTATACATAAAAAAAAAAAATGAGTCTTTTTAATAAAAGAATTTATTGTAGTTCGGAAATTGAATTTGTTTATTAATTGCCATTTGGGAGAACTGACTACAAGTAGAGATAAATGTCAATAGTTTAATATATCAAAGGTAATTTATCAGAATAATTCCAGTGAAAGTCATCCGTCTATATATTCATGACTTTAATATTTCAAGCATTTATTTTTTGTTATGGTTTATAATTAATTAAATATATATATATATATATATATATAGAATTTTTTTTTCAAGAAAAGTAAAGTAGATATTACGTTACAGCAATGAAAAATGATTTTAATTCGTTCAAAATGTCACCATGTTGCTTTAATGGTGGCCTTAAGTTTATCTACACTGAATGGGCTTTGCACCACAATCCTCCAATTTTCGATTACCATACTTAGATGCAGGCAGCATCTTTAGCCAAATGTGTATTTCTGTTCAAAGAAATGTAATCTGTCAAACCCAATTTTAGGATTTTATTAGCCGTGAGCGTCAACCATCTAAATATGAACTGATCATATCTCTGTGTCATGAACGTGAGTTTTTCCCAAATTGATTCACTGAAATTAATTAATTTTTGAATCATTATAAACAGATTTGTTTTCTGTTCCAACATTGCAGTTGAATTTAAACTGGTTTTAGACATTTTTTAAGCAATCATGCCTTTGTTATGTCCTTCAGGAAGACTGGCACAGTTGACATAGATTTTCTTTTCCTGGAGAATGCCGATTGTTGAAAGCTGAAGTTATTTGGACATTCTGATTCCAAATTACAAATAGAAATTTTAAATACAATGAAAAGTGTAGTCATTTAACCTATTAGGTCCAAATAATCCAATTTAGGTGGCAGAACAACAATATAAGTCCTGGATCTCTGGAGGTTCAGAATTAGTTTTAAGCTATAAAATGCCTCAATAGTTATTTTGTAATCTGTTTTATTATGTAATTTTATCACTAAATAATATTGAACATACTTTGTTTTTAGCTTGTTTTGCGGCCTTCTATACTTTTTTGAATAAACTTTTTTCACACTATCCCTTACAATGAAGAAACGTCTCGTTATATAATATGCTATGAAATGATATTTGATCAAAAACAAACAAAACACAACAGCAAAAGTCGACCGCATTAAAAAACATTCAATTACAGTTGGGCTGTTTAGTGTCGCAGAGCCACATTTAGGATTTATTTGTAGTCAGGCATTAAACAGGACAGCTTCGCGCGGATTTGGGTCCTTTGGATCCACCAGTCGAGCTACCATAGGGTCTCTTTCTCGCTCTGGTTCCAGAAGTGAGTCAGGATGGTCCAGAAACTGCTTCATAAAGTTTTCGGTGCCAAATACGTCTCCATTCTGAGGACGTGGTAAGTCGACGCAACAGCAACAGCAACTCAAGATAATTAACGTGTTTTTCGCGATCGCTGACCCAATGTCCTTCTGCGTGACCCGTAGTTGACTCTAGCTTAGCCTAGGATTGAATTAAAGTTGCTGTATGAGGCTGTTTTCTTGTCTAGTCTTTTAGTCCGGGAGTCACATTGTAAGATGTGAATAAACCTACGCAACTATAAAGGTTTCAAATAAATAATCACACCAGGTCTTAAATTGGGTCATGCTTGGGTGTTTATTTTTTAGCCCTAATATAAATAAAATGTATTTAAATCACATTGTTGTGCAGTTCTGCGCAAGAGCCACTTATTGATATAAAGATGAGCAACATGCATCTTAAATAATGCCAAGATCATAGAAACCTTAACGTTTTAAATAATTTCTTACCATCATGGAGGAAACCTACAGTTAAAATTTGTTTTGGTGCAAAGAGAAACATTTAGGATCAAATAAACCCTTTTGGGATAACTTGAACTAAATCCATCTAAAGGCAGTTTAAAATGTTGGAACAACGTTGGATTATGATCATATCTGTCATGGAGGATGTTTGTAAAAGATCTCTGTGGAATCACAAACACAGGCTGAAATTCCTGCAGAGACAGATCTCTGAACTCCATGTGGGTTCCAGATGAGTTCAAACAAAGCTTGCCAGTGAATAATTTCATGGCTGAGCATCCATCTTGCATGAGAAAGTGCAGTTTTTGATGATTTGGGCTCACCTGATTGGGTCCAGCAAAATGAACCTCTAATCAGTTGTCATTTGAAAGACATTTGGACAATTTGCCCACACAAAGTCCTGAACCCCAACGCCATAAAACACTCTTGGGATTGGATTAGTCCGACCGATGTTGGATTAGATCCTCATATTCAATATTGGTGTTGAGTGACCAGATGTCCCATTTATTTTTGGAAAACAATGTTCAAAAATCTTCATAAGCTAAAGTTAAAGCTTTCTTAGTAGATGAAAATCACTTCAAGCAAAAAGAAAAAATGGGTTTAGTGTCATTTATTAAATCCCTAGAGAATTAGAATGTGATATTGTGTTTGGATTCGTTTAAAGACAGATTTGCCAGTACTTTTGCCAGGATTGGGTTTATTCTGCACTTCATTGCAATTTCATAAAAATCTGTAAGGCTGATTCTTCTTAAACAACCTCAGACAATGGTCTCCTTAACATAAAGTGGGTGCTAAATGTGAATCAAAGGACGACTGTCTCTCATGTGATATTCTTGTTAGACCTCATCCATTGAACGACATCTATTTAACATCAAGATTAATAATTTTACCACCACAGTCACAGTTTTAAGTATATCTGGCATAAGTTGCTGATTTATTTTATAGTCATGCTTTTTATGTCATTTATTCTGTTGATGGTCCAGTTTGCAGTTTAATTTCGGTTGCCTTTAGAAATTTTTTATGTTTTCCTCCATCTAGGGTACCAAACTTGGCTGCTTGGGGAACAGTCGGCGGCGTGGCGGTCATTCACTTCACCGACTGGCGATTAATTCTCGACTATGTGCCGTACGTCAACGGGAAGTTTAAGAAAGATGAATAACGAAAGCTGTAATTTGTGAGTCTTTTGCTCTTTTGTCCAACACAGTTTGTAACTGGATGAGTTTCCTATGAATTTCAAGCGGCAGCGTTCAGATGTTTTAATCCATTCATGCTCTCTTATAGGTTGCAGGTTATACAAGGTATAAAGAAAAGCTTCTGTGTTACAATTAAGTCTTAGTACAACATTGCCTGTATATGACAGACATGTGCTAACGATGTTTATAACCAAAGCTTACTTGATTTTTAGTGTTTTTTTGTTTTTGTTTGGATGACTCATTGGCCAGATGTGCTAGCATAAAATTAGGCTTGGTCTGATGTGATAATCTAAACTACAAGACTATAGAGTTAATGTTATCTTGATGTTTAAAAATATTTGAAAATGTAAAACAAGACTATTAAATTGGGGTGTAATTATCATATAACTTAAGAAATGTGACCATATTTTAGTATTGATTAAAAAAAAAAATGCCTTTACTTTGCATTTATTTTTATGTGTTTTGATTTTTCCTCTTTACAGTTTAGGACGGTGGTTCTACTATGCATGGTCTGCTGTACATTTATCTTTTCCCATTTTATTTGAATACCAGGCACTGTGATTTTGGTGTAGCTCAACGTACCATCAGTTGTTATAACGATGCAGATGTGGTCTCCTACCACATCTGAACAGCTTCCAGGAATGACATATTTCTCATGTTTTGTCTATCGCTCTGTTGCCATTATGCATTTCTACCGGAAACCCCAAAGCTGCTGCCAAACAAATGATTTAAGAGTATTTGGGTGTTGTTCATTATAACCTCATCAAACGTAGCCATGCTGGTCGTAATTCCCTTGTGCCCGCAAGATATAAGTCAACTCAATGAGATCTATTGTGATGCTTTTACAACATTACACTCCTACTTTTACAAGTTTAAATTTTTATTTAACCAAACTATTTTTGCTGCAGTTAAAAACATAGATTGCTTTGCAAACTTTGATATACCTTGGCATCTAAAACCACCCTTTATCCACACAGAAAGTGCATATATTTCTATAGCGTAATGCATATTTATGCTGTTTAACTGTAAATGTATCCATTTTGATGTGTTGGACTACTCGTCTTATTTTACATTTCAAATGGCCTTCATTATCACAATAACCTTTAAATCTCTGTTTTAATATGGTAATATCATAATTAAGTAGGAAATCCAGTTTCCTGCATGTTTTTTACTGAACAAACCTTCATATCTGCTTACAGGACAAGATCTCCAGACACAAAGATGGGACTTCTTTCACAACTGAAACTAAAGTATGATCACTTGTCTCTACAGGCTTCAAAAAGAAAGAAAGACATGCACTGTTGTAAGATGTGAATAAATCAATAATTTATCGCTACGTGTCCCTAATGTTTGTTTTTGTTGTGTTTTTTTTTTTGTAAATGTTCACTATTAAAGTTTTGCCTAAAATTTTGATCAGCATCTTTTCTTCCTTTTTGGTTTTCTTGTCCTTTTTTTAAAAAGCTACAATAACAACAAAAACAAGCTGTGAGATTAGGAAGGAAATGATTCTTTAATTATGTGTTTTAAAAAAACACACAAATTGTGCTTAATAAAAGAAAAAGATGATCTCGAGCGTTGCTGCTGGTTTAATCAGGAGACACTAGAACATTAGCGTGGATAACGCGTGTCATTTTGAAGCCCTGCAGGGGGGGAGGGGTCTGGAAGAGGAGGGGAGCTGGGCTTTATCACAGCGAGAGGCTGAGAGAGAGATCCTGTCCTCGAGATGGATAAAAACGAGTAAGTAGAGCCGCGAAAACGGCGTGATTCTGGTGTTTAGCTGACATTTAAACAACAGATTTAAACCGAGCGTGTTTGATGATGGATCAGAGGAACACTGCCGTGTTTTCTGCTCGGTGTTTTCTCCTCAGTCCGCGTCGCTTCCTCTCCGTGGGTTTTTTTTATTATGTATGGAAATCAATGATGCAGGAATTCTTTCTGGATATAAAACGCATTGAAATTATTTTTTTATAAAAGCACTTCACCGTATAAAATTGATGTGGTTTTTTAATGTATATATTTAAAGCTTTATAAGTGATTGTTTTTAAAATATGCATATATTTAAAATCAACCTGGTTTATCTTACTGGATCTATTTCGTTCATTGAAAAAATAAAAAAAAAAGCCGGCTCTTAGTCTGAAGGACAACAGTCTCCATTCTTGTGCTGGAACGACCTCTTTCTGTTAAGTTACTAGGGTTGAATTCGCATTATTTCCTATTTGTAGCTAAATAAGCGCTTCTGTGATGTTCAACTTCTCTAATGGAGGCTGTCAGTTCTGCTGCGGAATCGTTACAATTTACAGACGCAGCGTAAACACGCGACTTCCGGTTTCACAATAAAAGCCCCTCAAAAGACCAGACAGTCCCATTTAATCTTTCTGCTCATTGCAGTCAGATAAGCAAGCAGGTTCATGCTTTTTATGTAATAAATATGCTTCCCAAACTGATATTTATCGCTAAATTAATAAAACTTGATCAAAATTATGTATTTAAGTGCGATTAAGAGCTTTTGACACTCCTTAAAATATTGGGCCCTTTTAGCTTTTTAGACAAATCACCCAGCTGTTTTATAATAATATAATATGTTTTTAATTTATTTTGAAGCGAGACATTATATATTTTTTAAATAAATAATCCATTGCTGCAAATATCTGCAAGTTACATTCATTTGAATAACTGTTGTTTAAGTACTCCACCATGAGTTCATGAGTGTGTCAAAAAAAGATGAATCTATGAATAGGAGTTAAAGTATTCACACACCTTCAGTCCTATTTATGGGCACTCCTGTAAATAAATAAATAAATATATATATATATATAAACCATCTTATTTCTTAATTACAAAAGAATGACAAAAGTTTTTTCTTCTAAAGTGTCAAAGCTTCCGGTCTAGCTTTTTTTTCTTCAACTTTTGCTTTTCTTTTCCTCCGCGGAAGTATCTCCGGCGGTGAGGCGGCGTCGCTCCTCTGCGGAGCCATCTTCGCGGCTACGGAGGGGTGACACGGTTTTAGCCGGGAGATCCCATTACTAGGCGAACACGTTTTTAAAATGGTCGAAACAAAAGCGTGAGAAGCTCCAGACCAGCGGCGACACGCTCTCTCCTGCTTTTGAGTCTCTCTATTGTTCAATTCTTCGTCCTCACAACCCAACATTGGCTGTTTGCTGTAACTTTTAGCGGATTCGCCGAGCAGCCGCTCGGTCAGGGAAATGGAGAAGAAAAGGTGGGATTGCTCTGCTCTCCCCAAAGGCTGGAAAATGGAAGAAGTGACCAGAAAGTCGGGTTTGTCAGCCGGGAAAAGCGATGTCTATTACTTTAGGTACTAAACACACGCAAAACTTAAAAACAAACTAAACTGCGCCACTAGTTTGCAGCATTAAACCGAAACGGAAGTAGACAGGAAGATAATGAGGGTTAAAGTAAACTTTAGGAGGAAAATGAGGGAGAGGAGGTCGGTGTCTCCTCCCAGGAGGCTTTGCAGGAGAGGAGGAGGAGTGATCCCGGCTCATAATGCTCTCTGTCCGGTTGAAGTCCAGGTTTGTTCTCATTTAGCAGAGCTGAGGAGCAGGATGAGGAGCAGAGGCCAGACAGGGGGGAGGCGGGTCGCTGGTATAGCTTGTGGTAGGCTGGCCGCACGACGCCGTGGACGCTTTTCTGTGTGGCGTGGGATGCTTTCTGCATGGAGTGGCCCAGCACGACACCCATCCGCCGTGTTGTTTCTGTCCGTGAAGCCTGGTGTGTGTGTTTCCATGGTGATCATCAGGCGTTGGGGTTTCATCCATTGTCCTGCACGGACCAAGTTAGAGAGGCGGGACTCAGTTGAGCTTTGGCATCTAGAAGATCATTCCTGTGATGTGAGCATCATCTGTCTGTGTAGATGTTTAGGTGCACGCTGTGGTCAATGCGTGGATGTTGATGTAGGATTATCGGTTTTAGAGCAGCAGTGTGTGTATTAAATGTGCTCTTGTTTCCATTCAGTCCATCTGGGAAGAAGTTCAGGAGCAAGCCTCAGCTGGCCCGTTACCTCGGGAACCAGATGGACCTCAGCTCCTTCGATTTCCGTACGGGGAAGATGCTCATGAGCAAGCTGAACAAGAACCGGCAGAGGCTGCGGTACGAGAACAACAACCAAAACAAGGTGAGGCCGACACCAGCCACTGCGTAACTGTGTATAATTCAGATCAGGCTCTTCCAAAATGTATGATTTGACTTTCCTTAATTATATAAAACAAATTCTAAACAACCAAAACTTTCACGACCCCCATGCAGTACCTCTGCGGACCCACTAGGGGTCGCGGTCCCCCTGTGGAAGACCTCCCTCCTAGGTTGTTTTCTAACTTACGCATATATTGGAGTTTGTGGATATTTGCAGGTGGTGACCAGTTTTGTGCTTTTGGAGCCCTACTGAGGCACAGTGATGCAACCATAATGTAATGCAAGAAATCCCTGTTTTCATGCAAGTTTTTCCTGCTCAAT
>JAVLVB010000724.1:1262145-1283923 GCA_032876305.1 Orestias chungarensis
TTTTTTTTTTTTTTTTTTTTTTTTCCCCACAGGGCAAACCTGACCTAAACACGTCGCTGCCAGTGAGACAGACGGCCTCCATTTTTAAGCAGCCTGTCACAAAGGTTTCCAACCATCCCAACAACAAAGTAAAGACGGATCCTCAGAAAGCCGTCGATCAGCCCCGACAGGTGAACAGCCGCTGGTTATTATCGCGTTATCATGTCCCACAAACCAGACATACTGGTTCAGACACCATAATGTGAAGTATTGGGTTGCAAAGGTTTACTATGGATTTCCTGTATTTTGCGTTTACATCTGGAACAGGAAGCGACGCTTTCTTTTTCTTCTCATCTACAGCTTTTTTGGGAGAAAAAGCTCAGCGGTCTAAATGCGTATGACATCGCAGAGGAGCTTGTGAAGACGATGGAGCTGCCTAAAGGGCTGCAAGGTGAACTGCTGGATCTTTAACGATACGGTTATTTCTGAGGATGGCTTTCTTGATAATGTCTGATGATTTGCAGGTGTCGGCCCTGGCTGCACAGACAAAACTCTCCTGTCGGCGATAGCGAGCGCTCTGCACACGAGCGCCGCTCCAATCACTGGGCAGCTTTCCGCAGCGGTGGAGAAAAACCCCGGGGTTTGGCTGAACACCGCCCAGCCGCTGTGCAAGGCCTTTATAGTCACGGACGAGGACATCCGGTGGGTGCTTATATCGAATCGATCATATTATCAAAGCTCCAGACTGTTAGTGTTTATTTAACGGCTCTGAAATTAATTTACCGCTAAAACCTTTGTGAATTATGGAGAAGGGGTGAAGTAACAGTTAAAAAGGGGAAATTGCAGCTGCTCGTTAAGAACAATGCTGCAGGTTTTATTTTTATATGACCTCCGTTTAATACGCCTGAGCGCAGTTATGTTTGTAAAACAGCCAAGCTTTCTCTCACAGTGTTATTGCTTGTTAGCAGAATTCACAGTGACCTCCGTCTCTGCAGAAGCTCGTCCCACAGCTCTTAACTGGCGTCTCCCAACGACTTCCCGTTGCTCGTGTGTGCAGGAAACAGGAGGAGCTGGTGTACAGCGTAAGGAAGAGGCTGGAGGAGGCGCTCATGGCCGACATGCTGGCCCATGTCGAGGAGGCCGCCGGCGATGGGGACCTACTAAAGGAGGAAGACAACGGGAGCGAAGACATGGAAACTGTATAGCACAGGTCAGAGATACTGACCCGATACAGTATCTAATGCTGGAACGGCCTGTGATCCAGCATTAGAACACATGCGTTGTGTTGGGAGTGCTGATATTGAAGATTTTAGATGTAGGCCGATATCCAATATTATTATTATTTTTGGCTGAAATTGGACTGATATCAAAATATGTTTGGGACATCTCTTTAAGTTTGGTTGCTCTGTGACTGCCCTCCCCATCACTACCATGTAACATGGTAGTGGCAGCATCATGCTGTGGAGATGCTTTTCTTCAAAGTTGATTTGAAGGCAATCCTGGAAAAAACCTCTGTTGCAATGTTAAAGTTTGACAAATATTTACTAATTGTCTGCATACAATCTGACTCGGCGTGAGTTCCTTTACATTTTAGCTCTAAAACTGTAGTAATGTGAGATTCCACAAAGTATTGGCCTACCTGACATTACAGGTTTGTTGTTTGTTTACAATTGTTGAAAACCAATATTCCAATTTAACCCTATTCTGTGTTGGTCATTTACATAAATCCTATTATAACACATGAAAGTGTTTTGTTTGTTTCGTTTGTTTTTTTTGGTGGAAATCTTTGCATCCTCAAAACCTTTTCTTTTTGAACAATTATTTTACTTTTTAGTTTATAACCGAACCTTCAATTCATTCTTGAGAAAATGTATTAATTTCAGAGTAAATTAATTCTAACTTGTTATAATTGTTTCTCCTGGTAGGTTATTGGACTCATTCTTCCCCGGCGACCATGAGCGTTACCTGTAGGGTTTCCATCCCAGCGCGCCCCTGAGGAACTCCCTCAGTGTCCGGTTTTAGGCGTCCACCCACTCCACAACACTCAGCTGCCCTGTCATCACCATCCACTCATATTTCCATGAACTGTGACTATTTAAGAGCTCGGTGGATTTTTTTAAATGAGTAAAACAGACAACTATGAATGACTTAAATATATTCAGTATAATTTTTCATTACATCGTGTCTAGAAACGAGTGTTTAGTGATAAATGTATTTTTAATGAAAAGGTTTTGGGCAGGTTTGTGTTTTGTTTGCGACAATCATGTCAAATCCAAATGTATCGTGTCAGTAGAAAGTCGATGTGTTTGCCCCCTGTTTTTATATCAGGCAACTATTGATGCGAATGTTTTTCTAATGTGCTGCATCGGTTTGTAGAAATGCAAGTGAAAGTCACGACTCATGCCGTTTATTTTTTTTGTTTTGTATTTAAATGTATGCTCAGCGCTGACTTGAAGAAAAGCCTTGGATTGTTAAGTGTTTTTTCTCGGCTTTCAGAGCGTATGATGGTTTGGTTTTGGTTATTTGTTTCTCATCATTAATCCGGGTGCTTGGAAATGTACATTTTTGTTATGCTTTCCTATTTTTCTTTTTTATGTGTTGTCGCACATTGTGTTTCACCTCCAAACAAACAACTCTCGCACAAAACTGGTGACCGCAGATGAGATGGGTTTTTTTTATCCATCGTTTGAAAGGAGAAAGGGTTTTATAGTTTATATCCTGACTCACAACATCCAGCTGAAATCATGGAATGCCCCTCCCCACCTGAGCTGACTGATTGCTAAAATGAATTTGTGTTAATAAAATCTGTCGGTATATTACCAAAACTCTTGTGTCTTCTTAAACATATTTTACACACAGCGCTATTCTAAACTAGCCAAAACTTCACATTTTTCGAGCTCATTACCACTAAAGTTTGGGAAACTTATTGGAACTTAGTTGGATAGACCAGCTCTGAAGGTGTATGCAGGGTCAACATGGTCAATTTTAAATAAACTCTCCAAAGTAAATTAGTATTTTAAGGGTGATACTAAACCATACTTGCAGTTATTTCCATCTGTATTCATTTTACAATAGTCATGCATTTTAAAATGTTTGCCAGGTGGACAGATTCTGGCATTGCTCTATTCAGGGGTGAATGACTGAAAGGTTTAGGAGCCCCACCTCTAACACACCTGAAACAAATGAATGGTTAACAATCAGCCCTTTAGCCCGGCATGGCAAGAAGGTAATTAAATAATTTGATGCAGGTGTGCTGATTCAGGCAAAGATCCCAAAACTACCTTCTAGTTTCTTTTTTTATTATTATTGAAGTCTATCCATCAACATTGACCGGCTTAGATGTCCTTAGTATTGAAAAGTAACCCTCATGTTGCCAAGAATGCATTTTAGCAGAGAGGTTATTTTCATACATGAAGTTTCTCATGTAGGCTAAGAGGTTCAGTTTTAGTACCTCTTCCACAGGTTTGGTGGTGAACTGTAAACAGAGCTACTTATAGCTATATACTATTTTTTTACCCTGAACAACGAGACATAAATGGCCTCTGTCAGTGTTTTCAGTTGTCAGCCGTGCCAAACACTTTCCCCTTTTCGGGATGCTGGAATGATTTTGATCCATAACCCAGCCATGCTTAAAACTTCTTCAGAGAGTATCCCTCATATTTCTGCTGTGAGCTTCTTGAATCCCCCCTGTTTAATAATCTGTAGAAAATCTCTGGGCCCTTCAGAGAGTGGCAGAATTAACACTGAGATTAGATGAGACACAGGTGGACTGTTGTCTGTAATATATTTGGCACCGTAAAAGCAGCTAAAATACAAATATGTTGTCAACTCCATTAAAGCAAAATAGTTGATCCATCTGATTAATTCCCACAATGTTTGTAATGCGGCAGATTTGATCTGTATGAGTATTAGTGCAAACGATTAAAAAGATAATAATCCGAGCTGTTCCTCCTGGGTGTGATTCATCAAGCTTCGCTCATCCAGTTGCTGCAGATTAACAGTTAACTCTGCAGGCCTCCTTATGAGAGCGTGGACAAAGTGCAAAACCTGTCGTCAGCTGGACAGAGGCAGGCTCTGAGGAGAAGCAGAGGATCACCCGGCCGCTCCTCTGGCAGGAACATGTAGACTTGCCAGAGACTTCACATCCACTCTCCTCTCCTCTACTCTAAAGGATAAAAGCATGGCAACTCTGGAATTATACACAAAGGTAAGCTGAACCTATTTTATATACACAGATGTGGATCAAGCTTCTGGTTTAACTATCAAAATTCACCATTTGGATGATGGATGATGTTTCATGGTTCCCAAAGCTTGTCTGTTACCAGACTCAAGGATCACATTTTCATCACTAAATATCTGTAAGTTTAAACTTGTCCGTAAAAGCAAATAAAGGATTAAGTTGGTGGTTTAAAAAAATAAAAAACAACAGTCAGGTACATGACCGGAAGATGACCGGTGTTAATTTGTAACACAGTTTAAGAGCTTTTTTTTTTGCTGATGGGTGTGAAATGTTCAGCCTGGGTTAGGGTGAGTAAATGTGACATCATACCAGAATTAGATGGAGAGAGAAAAAACTTGGTTTAGTTGGTTAGTTTAAGACAACTCTGTAGTCAGACACCTGCCTGTCACTTCACCAGGGAGCAGGTGTGTGGGTCCCTGACCCAGAGGCAGTTTGGGTTTCAGCCATTCTCCTGAGGGACTACAAACCTGGAGAAGATCGTCTTCTGCTGCAGCTCCAGAATGGACATGTGAGCTGTTCCTTTGTTCTCATGAATCTCCAGCATTCGTTGCCCTTCTAAAGTAACATTTTGTAAATACGACGCAACACTAAAGATCTACCATTTGCACTTCTTTTGACAGGAGGTCCATTACCAGGTGGACTCCCCGTCTGATCTCCCCCCGCTGGGGAACCCCGATATCCTGGAGGGGGAGAATGACCTGACGGCTCTCAGCTTCCTGCATGAGCCTGCTGTGCTGCACAACCTGCGGGTCCGTTTTCTGGACTACAGCAGCATCTACACGTACTGTGGTGAGTATTGAGGAGCAACCAAAAGGCAACAGAAACATCTTTGGCAGTGTTGTGTTTGATAGGTCAAAGCAAACGAAGGACAGTGTTGAGTAAAAGATGATCCAAGCGATTGTGATAAAAATGTAGCCTGCTCCTGGGTGCCACCGTTTGTGTTGTTACAGCCCATAATGTCATAAACTCAAAGGTTGAGATGTGGAGGTGACTCCCTCATTCTCACAGTTCATAAAACTTTTAAAACATGTGGTTGACCAGAGGATCCTGAGAAAGTTGACAAATATTCATTTAAAATCATATTATTTTGAATAGTGTAAACTTGCATAATTTGAATATAAACATAAATGTTTTTCATAAACCAGAATAAATGGGCTAAGGGATTTTTTTTATTTTAAACAACTTTTGAAGACATGTCTTTGTGTTCTTTTCTGGGTTTTCATACAGGACAATACTACAAAGTGGTGCACCATTTTAAAGAGCAATGAGACCAATTTGTAGAAGTTTTCACAAAATTAAATGGTTCTTTCTCAACCTTCTTTCACTGTAGTTCTAGATTCGATTCTTTCAGCGTTTCTCTTACCAATTTGCAGATCTAGTCTCGTAAAACTTTTACCCATTCACTTCTCAATCACTTTTAATGAGTTCATCTGTGATCAACAAACTTTAGGTCTTGCTACGGATTCTCTGGAGGACTAGGCCATTTTAAAACATGAAATCATTTAGTCTTGTCCTAATCTCCCTATGTAACCTCTAACATATTTTGCTTTTGCACTGGGCTCCATCCATCTTCGCAAAATCCACAAACAACTTTACTATACCTACTTCAGAATAGCTTTCCCAGAGCATGATGCACTGCTTTCCAATCTGCTTTAACTTTAGCATTTCGGTAATTTGCCGTACATTGAGATCTGTGGTCTTTGGGTGATTAAATAGTTAAGTTTAACATGTATAAAGTAAATTTTTTGGGGGTAAAGAACTGTAGGTGGACTCTTGAGTTACATGCAACTAAAATAAACTTACATTTTGCAGTTGAAGCTACACTAATTTTGATGTTTCCATCTGTGTCTGTTCTTCCAGGTATTGTGCTGGTGGCCATAAATCCCTACGATCAGCTCCCGATTTACGGTGAGGAGGTAATAGATGCCTACAGCGGTCAGGACATGGGTGACATGGAGCCTCACATCTTCTCTGTGGCCGAGGAGGCATACCGCACCATGACCAGGTAAAACGTCAAGCAGCAAAAGTTGTGTTCAGTGTTTTTCTGAGCTCTTAATCCATACAGACCGTTCCTTTTTGTACAGAGAAGAAAGGAATCAGTCCATCATCATTAGCGGGGAGTCTGGCTCAGGAAAAACTGTTTCAGCCAAATTCACCATGCGATACTTTGCTGTGGTTGGAGGAGCAGCTCTGCAGACCAGCGTGGAGGAGAGGGTGCTGGCCTCAAACCCAATCATGGAAGTAAGAAGAAAAACCTTTTCACCCTCAGATGTGTTAATTTCTTAAACATTTTTTTTTAACGAGTGTTGTGTTTGTTTTGTTTGGTAGTGCATAGGGAATGCTAAAACGACACGAAATGACAACAGCAGCCGTTTTGGGAAGTACATAGAGATCGGTTTTGGTAGAAAGGGGGATATCATCGCGGCAAAAATGCGGACCTACCTTCTGGAGAAGTCGAGGGTTGTCTTTCAGGTAGGGTTCCTCTGTTTTTGCTGCTGTTGCTTTAATGATTTTAATATTGCAAAAACTCAGGAGGTTTCTTTTTTTTTTTTTTTTTTCGTGTGCAAGGCGTCATCAGAGAGAAACTACCACATCTTTTATCAGTTGTGTGCAGCCAGAGAACTGCCTGAAATGAGAACACTCAAACTTGGTGGGTCGCCCTGGCTGCTTCTCGTTTGTTGTCATGTCCACTCTGCTAATGGTCTCCAGAGTTTTGATTTTATTTGTCTACTTCAGAGCCTGCTGATTATTTCCACTACACCAACCAGGGAGGGGGGATGTGGATTCCTGGCACGGATGATCTGTCAGATCTTGAGAGTACTCGCAATGCTTTCACCGTTCTGGGTAATCTGTGATTAAATTTGCTTGATTGTACAAATGAATGAAAAGGGAAAAGCTTTGACTTTCTCGTGCTGAACCTGCAGGCGTGCAACCCGAAAAACAAATGGAGCTCTTCAGGATCCTGTCTGCGGTTCTTCACCTGGGAAACGTCAACATTCAAGCTATTGGCAGAAGCTCTGAAAGAAGCTACATTGATGTAACAAAAATCCTAAAAAGTCATATCTTAAATTATTTACAGCACAGCCTTTTTTTGAATCTTATTGAATTTCCCTATTGAAATTATCACATTAAGAAAGAGGAAAAAAAAATCAAACTAATCTGAAAATCCAACCTGGAAACCAGAAAAAGTAACTGCCCCTAATAACTGCTTGTTCATCTCTTACTAGCAACAAGCCAACACACATTTGCAATAATTGCAAATTAATCTTATATAACTCTGTGGAGGAATTTTGACCCAATCTTCTCCATATTGGAGGACATGTTTGAGCAGCTAATTAAGATCATCCTGGAGTATATTAATCTGATTCCTGTCCAGAATATCACCTGATCAATGTAAAGCCTGTTTCCATTATGCACTTTTAGGAAAGTTTACTTCTGTTTTGTGTTGTTTTCTTTTTTGTATATGTGAAGCCTTCAGAATGTGGTTCTCTGGTTTCTAAATGGTTTTAAAAAAGTGTTTATTTCAACTTTATTCAGGCAAACTACCAGAGACTTGATGTGTCATCTGTTGTTAAACTTAGATTGGGACATAGTGTGTTACTCTCAAAAAACCTTAGACTTCTTCATGTTGTCAGGTTCTGTTTAAATAATGTTGTGATTCCACAGACTTGTAACCAGCCTTTAGATTTATTTAAATTATTTAATAAATCAAGTTAAACACAGTTAATTCATGATTTATTAGAGATTTAATTAAATTGTCTCACTGGGCCAAATTGTTGGACAGCTTTTGTTTTACCATGTATGAAACCATTTTTTTATTACCTGCCATTTGTATTCACCCATTTGATCATTGTCTGATATAAAACAATCTTTTGAATGACTCAAGTATTCTACCGTAGTGTGATGTTTTATTTTTCCCTCTTCAGGCGGAGGACCGCTCGCTGGCTGTCTTCTCCAAGCTGTTAGGAGTTGAGCGATCTCAGCTGGCTCACTGGCTCTGCAGCCGCAGACTAGTCGTGAGGGGCGAGATGCTGGTGAAGCCCATGACTGGTCATCAGGCTTTAGATGCCAGGGATGCTATTGCCAAGCACATCTACGGTCAGCTGTTCACATGGACGGTCCAAAGGCTCAACTCAGCCCTGCGATCGCAGAAGGGAAAGACAAAATCCTTCATAGGAGTGTTGGATATCTACGGGTTAGTGATGAGATTGCGTCATTGTTCGCATGTTTTCGTGCATTTCTGAAACTTCTGTTTCATTGTCGGAGCAGCTTTGAGACCTTTGATCAGAACAGCTTTGAGCAGTTCTGTATCAATTATGCAAATGAAAAACTCCAGCAGCAGTTTAACACGGTAAGTTGTGTGACATGTTTTTTCATCTAAAGTAATAAATGTGTTTTTCATGATAAACAGAATAATCTAAATATAAACCTATTCATCTAAATGCTTAGTTTACATTTATATGCCTTTTCATGTTTATTACCTTTTTAATTTTGCCTGCTCATCTTTGTAGCCGTGTTGATATCAGCTGTTTATTTTAACTTAAGTTAAAATAAGTTAATTCTTGATTAGTTGACCTCAAATTAGAAAACTCTAGCTGCTACGTTTTCTGGAGTGTTGGAGCTACAAGTACCATGAAACTATGGTTAAACGAAAAGGTTTCTGGACTTCAAGGGGATGAAACATTACAAAGTTTGTCAACAGATTTAATTTCCCTTTAAGGTTAATAAAGTAGTTTTGATTTGATTTAAATGTCCGCTTGGATATTTTATATAGAAAATGACAAAGACAAACAACTGCAGAGCATAATGCCTTTTTAAGATTGAATGTAAAATATGCGGTGGCATATATATACAAAAAGGACAATAGGTAGTTTATAGTAGAGTTAAAGTAATTGTCTCACAAACAGTGGAAATAAATGCGGGGGGTGTCATTTGGAAAACAATATTTTTCTTATATGTAATGTGATTTTTTTTTTTACATTTTTTATCTGTTTATTTTAATAAATTTTTTTAAAAGTAACTTTACTTGCTTATAAATATTCCAAAATTTTTCTTTTTGCCCATTTGGTTGTGGCCTATTACCATTAATTATTATTTTTAAACCATTTTTAAGGAGGATGGACAAAATTCCTTTGTGCTGACCCCTCTAAGTTTACCCAATGTTTGTTTTTTCTTTCTTCTTCTTCTTCTTGTTTCAAGCACGTCTTCCATTTGGAGCAGGAGGAATACATCCGGGAGGAGCTGGCCTGGAACAGAATTGAATTTAGCGACAACCAGGAGTGTATTAATCTCATCGAAGGCCCTCTGGGAATTTTTGATCTGCTAGATGAAGAGTGCAGGGTCAGTCTTGCTATTTTTATGCTACCTTATTTGAAGTTATATTTTGTACAACTTTCTCATTTCAGTCGTGTTCGGCTCAATTTTTCCGAAAATTGTGTAATATGTAAATTAAAGTTGAAACAGATGCCAAACTCAAGGCAACCTCAAGTAATACAGCCCTGCAATAAAGGTCAATTTAAATGTGGGTACCCAAGGAGCATTTATACAGTTAGAAAGCATCATTAGTTATTGATTTTATTAAAAATGTAATAAAAAAATGTGTTTGGATCATTCCGGTGAGTCCTTACAAAGTTCAGACTACTTTTACTCTGTTACACTCTTCAGCACATTAGCTTTACAAACAGCACTATTGATTGCTTTAAAGGTCTTTAAACAAAACCACTTTTTTTCATAGATAAAGTTAATTACAACACAAGGACTACATATCCTGTCTGGAACGCACTGGGTTTACCCATAACAAGCTTAAATATATTGGCTTTTCTTTTTGATAACCGTCTTTCTCTCTGACGGATTCAGATGCCTAAAGGGTCTGATGAAAACTGGGCCCGTAAGCTGTACGACCAACACCTGACGAGTAAGCCCCATCCTCACTTCCGGAAACCAAGGATGACAAACGGCGCCTTTATTGTTTTCCACTTTGCCGACAAAGTAAGAGAAGAGATCTTTCATCACCGATGTTGATTTCCTGTTCTTGCTAACCACATGACACCATACTATAATGTGTTTATATACTAAATATCTTTCTTCCCTCATATCAGGTGCAATATGAATGCAATGGCTTTTTAGACAAGAACCGAGACACTGTGTTTGAGGAGCTCATAAACATTCTCAAAGCAAGTCAGGTACGTGTATGATAAATGAAGAAATCTAACAATATAGTTATTTTATTCAGTAAACTGTGTGTCTTTATCAGTCTGAGCTGGTGGCTGAGCTGTTCCAGCAGCAAGGGAGCGCACTCTCTGTGGCCAATGGGAGTGTTCGCTCAGGGAAAAGAGCTGCCAGAGAACATAAGCTCACTGTTGGCTTTCAGGTGGGATTATTTTTCCAGCAGACGCCAGTATTTCATCAAGCTTCAGCCTCATAAGTGAATATTTTTGTTTTTGTCAGTTTCGTCAGTCCCTACAGATGTTAATGGACACCCTGAATAGCACTACCCCTCACTATGTGCGCTGTATTAAACCCAACGACCTCAAAGCAGCTTTCATGTGAGTCGTTACTGGGCTTCTGTTATCTCATTTGTTTTGTTTTCATGCATTAATAACGGCCATCCTACACTTTTGCAGGTTTGACCCACAGAGGACGGTGCAGCAGCTGAGAGCTTGTGGTGTGCTTGAGACTATTCGTATCAGCGCAGCAGGTTATCCATCCAGGTGCTGAACGCTTATTAGAAGCTGATGACCAAAGACAAGTGAAAGAGAAAATTGGAATAAAAAGGACCTTTAAAACCTTGAAATCGTTACTGTTTAAAATTAAGTGTATCTTTATCCTTACTTTCAGATGGACGTACGAGGAGTTCTTTAGCAGATATCGTCTTCTTCTTCTTCGAGAACCACAGAACCAGGATAGGGCTCAGGCTTCCTGCAAACGAGCCCTGCCTCAGCTGATCCCGGACACTGACCAGTACTGCTTCGGTAAGACCAAGGTGTTTTTCCGGGCGGGCCAGGTGGCCGTTTTGGAGAGGTTGAGATCGGAGCGGCTTCGCAGCACTGCTGTGATCCTCCAGAGTCGCGTCAAAGGCTGGCTGGCACGCATCAGATACAGAAGAATCGTTTGGGCAGCTGCTACCATCCAGAGATACTCCAGAGGAGCTCTGGCCAGACGGTGAGGAGAGATTAGTGTATCGTTACACATCTGAGACTGTGAACCTGGAAGAAATGTTCTGTATATCTGTACATAGTGCCTTTTTAAAAGGTGTTCACACTCCTGGGATTGTTTTCATTTATGTTTTTATTTGGTTTTGAACCACAATCTTTTATTGGGATTTTATGTATCAAACCAACACACCAACACCATGACTAAACAGTTTTTTTGCTTAAATTGAATGTAAAACACTGGACATTAACTTCAACAAACTGTGACCCCCCCCCCTCCACCACCATAGACAAGAGATTGACCTCTCAGTGGGGACATAGACCAGAGACATTTAGCTGTATCGTAGTGGATTCCTTTTGAATAACGCGTTTATTGTGTTTGAATGTCAAAGCCTAAACCTTAAGTCAAATGAGAATCTGTGGTTAATCCAAAACACATCTATCATCCAATTGGACTGAACTCAGAAGTGAACATTTTTCCGTGTACGTCAGCCTTTCCCGGCTTGTTTCCCAAAGCAGCAACACGTTTCATTCTCGTTCATTTATTATTTCAGCAACACATTAACACTGATCGACACTAGAGGCCAAATTCCACTCACCTCGGGATACCAAATGCTCAAAGAGGCTGATAGGAGATTGTGGTTCGAACATAATCTTTGATTATTTCAGCTAGTGATAGTTTGATCATATCTTTAGACTGTGTTAACAGCATTTTTGTTGAGCAAAAGAGACCCAGATAATTGAATATGATTGGTGGAGCAAGGCGGAGTCGGTCAGAATACGTTTTTCTTCTGTATGTTTATGTCTCAGTAATCTCATTTTCTCAATAAAACGGGTGTATTAAAGGGGTGAGTACTTCATGGACGTGGCAAGACTTGACATGACACAAAAACGCCTTTGTGTGCATGTTTAGGCTCACATGGTTGATGTTAGACATGAAGTTACGGTGATTTTTGGTGATTTATTACTCACCTCGTTTTTTTCTCTTGATGAAAGACCAATTTTCTCACACAAACCCTTTGTTTACATATTGTGTGGCTTCAGATTGGCTCTGACCCTGTGTTACACTAAAGCTGCCATGGTGATCCAGAAGACCTACCGTATGTTTGTGGTCCGGCAGCTTTTCCTTATGATTCGAGACGCCACCATCACCATCCAAGCCTTTACCAGGGGAACGCTTGTCCGCCGCAGATACAGACAGGTCAGAATTCAGGGTTTGCCTGAAATCTCTTTAGCTGCTTGTTTCAGATTGAAACCCTCTAATTTTGCCCCTCAGCTGATGGCGGAGAGGGCTGCCGTGCTGCTCCAGGCGAGGGTGCGTGGATGGCTGGCCAGGCGATCGTACCGGCGGGTGCGTGCCGCAGTCGTGTTCATGCAGTGTTGTGTTCGCCGAAAGGCCAGCAGGAGAGAGCTGCTGAGGCTGAAGGCAGAGGCCCGCTCGGTGGAGCGGTACAGAGAGCTCAACAAGGGCACGGAGGTCAAACTGATGCAGCTGCAGCTTAGAGTAGACCAACAGGTGGGTAATGGACAAATATGATTTTTCTCATTTTTTATATCAAACAATAAAAATCTTTTGTTATAGAGTTTTATTCATTTCTGTTTGTGAGAAGGTAAGGGAGAATGCTACGCTGAGAGAGACTCTCAACAGAGAGCGAGAGGCTGCCAGCGTTGAGCTGGAGGCTCTGAGGGGGATCATAAAGAAACTTGAGAGCCAGAAACAGGAAAAGCCTCCACCTTCCCCAGTGATCAGTGAAAAGGAGGTAGAGGAGAGGAGGAGAACAGAGGAGAAGGCTTCACAGGAGATCCTTCGACTCACACATGTAAAGTAATCCAACTCAAATCACACGACTCGTATGCCTGCCTTAATCTTTGATTTTATCCCCTCAAATTGAAATTATCCTCTCATTCCTGAAGGAGTTGCAAGCCTTACAGACAGACAAGGACAGTATTTGGAAGCAAAAAGAAGATATGTCTGCTCGCCTACATGAGATCCAGGAAACACAGAAAGGTGGAGTTCCACTTCCTCACATCTCTGCTATTATTGTGTGCCTTTTTTTTCTGAGATCGTCAGAAAGTTTGAACACATTCTGTTTTGCTTATTCGTTCATGTGCATGCAGAGTGTGTGGAAAAGGCAGCTCTACAGGCAAGAGCAGCTCTACAGTCTGAGTTGGATGAGGAAAAGAGGAAGTACCAAGGTCTGCTGAGAGAGCTCGCCAGACTGGAGCAGAGATATGACAACCTGAAGGACATGAATCTGCTCACCGAGGTCCACAGGCAGCTGCTAAATGATGCATTCCTCTAAAACTCCCAAATTCACATCTCTCTCTGTCTTTAAATCACAGCAGACGAGAGGACACAGAAGAACGGACTCGTCACAAAGTCTGAGCTTCGAGCCTCTTTCTCCTGCCTTAACTCCGCTGTCCCCTCAGTCTCTCACCCATCTATCCGTGTCTCCTTTTGGATCTGCGTTCCCTTCCCCGGAGGAGCAACGCAGGATCAGTGTGACGTCTCCCACTGTAGAGAGGAGACTCTCGGTGTGGAGCTCAGCAGCACCGCTGGTAAGGAAACACTTGACAAAAGGAACAAAACCTCTTAGAAAATATTCTGTGCTCATGTTTAAAACATGCTCATCCTGGCTTTGAACAGGATCAGCTGATGGAGAAAATGGATGTGGCTAAAGACCCGGCTGTGAAGAAGAAAGGAGAAGACCTGGAGCATGCTTATGATGCCGTACGGGTGGCCAACAAGTCAGTCCTGTCTTTGTTTAAAGCGTGTTTTGGGAAAATATCCACAGTCCTTCAGCTTTTCCACATTTTGTTTTTATTTTCATTTTTGATTTCAATTGCACAGGAGCTATAGAAATAAAAATTAGCCTCATCTTACTAAGAACTAAACGTACAAAAGTGAACTCTGCTGAGTATTCAAGTATGAGAGTAAATACAAAGACATTCTACACTTTTTTGCTTTTTATTTGTAAAAAAATAAATAGTTTTCTTACAATTTCCAGTCGAGCGCTACTCCGTGTGCTTTTTCAACCAAAATTCGTTAAAGCTTTGTCACAAAATATGGAAAAGTTCAAAAGGTACAAATACTTTCATTCATGAAGGTTGCCAGTAATTGAGTTGAATCTATCCTGGCGTCTGTCAGGTTTCTGGAGAGCCAACTGCAGAAGCAACAGAGTCAGTGGAAAAGGGAGCTGGAGGATCTGAGGAACCAGCTCAGTCAGGCCATCTCTTCAGGTTCCTCTGCTTCAAAAAAACAGGTGATGATTCATCTGTGTTACCTCTAATGTGAAAAAAAAGCAAATTGTTAAATTTGATGATGCGTAATGGTTGTTGTTTAAACACACTTTCCTTATTTATGTTGCTGGTTAAATAAAAATAAGAATAGAAATAAAATGAGATTATGGGAACCTTTAAGCGAAATGTTTCTTTCTCGAAGGATCTGTGGGAGCTGGTGGAAGCCAGAGAGTTTGAGTGCATGAGGCTAAGGAGGGAGGTGGAGGAGCTGAGAAACACGGCTTCTCTCAGACATCTGCTGACACGAGGTTAGACTTCACCTGCGATTTCCCTTCAAACGGTTCAGTGAAAACAAATCCACAGTCGAAGATAATTTATCTGTTTACTCTGTTTTCTTTTGCAGTCAGTCGTGTCTAGTGTTTTTCTTTTTGTCTCCAGCTTCCCTGTCGGCTCCGACCACAGAGATGTTCTCTCCTGCTCAGCAGACACCAGCAGCTGTCACTGGTTTGCTGGAGTGCCGGAAAAGAGACGAAACCAAACTGATCAAGAACCTCATCACAGGTGAGCTTCATTCTTCCTTCAACTTTGGCTTACTGCTGGTAAAGTCAAATAAATACAATCTGATTTGCTTAGTAAGCACAGAGTAAGATGTGGACATTTTCCTTGCTATCCTCACTGCTGTGGATTTTGTTAAAATAAACATGTTTCCATTCTTGTTTGTTCCAGTTTAATTTATTTTCATAATTTCTGACTTTATAGTGATGGATGCAAAGGTCATGTCAAAGATGACTTTCTATTATAAACATCAATAGCTAATGTAAATTATTTGGTTACGCTATAGAAATATGAAACTTCTATTGTTGACCTGCCAGACCTGTTTGACAAGCCATTTTTTTTCTGCCAAGGAAACTGTAATTATTCAACCTTATTTCTAATGTGAAAAATGAAGGTACAGTTGCTTTTATGTCCCTTAGTCAACTGGTTCATAAAATACTAAATAAATGTACCCGAATCAAAGGTTCCTCCTGTTGTTCCCGTCACAATAAAGACAAATAATCAATAATTAAATTTTTACATTTCAGAGCTACTCTGAAATTGATTTTATAAGTTTTTTTTTTTAAATGTTGCCCCAAAACGGACCATAAACACTTTTGTTTTTTTTCAAAAATTTTGTAGGTTAACGGAAAATGTAAACAACTAAACATAATTGGCACATAAGTAATCTCACCCCTTTTACTGGTTTGCACTGGTGGTCCTTGAGATGCTCCTGCAACTTAAACAGAAAAAAAATCCCCAAAAAATTTGGGTCAATTGGTGTTTTTAAAATTGCCATTTGGTCTTTGTGTGTTTTGTGTATGTGTATTTATCATGTTTCTAAAGTATAGTATCTCTGACACATTCTATTCTGTAGGGTCCCTATTCTCCTCGTGGGGCCCAAAGCCAGGGAATGCCAATTAAAAAACCCAGTGTTTATGGAGTTGCACGATAATTTTCTGGTCACATTTAATGTAATCATCCCCCCTCCTTTTGCTGCCCTTCAGACATACGATCTGATTGTGCACTGGCGCTGCTACCTGGTCTACCGGCCAGCGTGATCTTCCTTTGCGTCCGTCAGGCTGACTGCAGCAGAGACCAAGCTCGAGCTCGCTCGCTCTGCAGTGCCACCCTTGCTGCCATGAAGGCTGCTCTGAAGGTTAACCTGAGTTCTGTTTGTCCTACATGTACCAGAACGTAGAGATATCATGTAATTATTGGGGGAGTTCCCATCATGTCAAGTGGAAATCTGCAACAAACCCTCAGGAATATTCTCTTATAGTTCTGACATTCCTCTATCGCAGATGCAAACAACTGATCTTAATATGACGGCTCTGTGGCTAAAAAATGTTGGCCTTTTGCACGACCTGTTGGTCCAACACTCACCGAAACAGGTAGTTGAGATTTGCTCTCATTTGTTGCCAATTTTAAGTTTACAAACTGGATTTTTTTTCTCTTAATCCAGTTAGTCTGATTGTGGTTTATGCAGATTAAGTCCTCAGTATTTGACTTTTGCAATCCTTTGATCGATTTCAGAGTCTCGACTCAGATGAGCTGGATTCTATGACAACTGACCTGAGCGACTTGATCCGCTCCCTGAGTGACCTTTGTATCCAGGCCTATCAGCAGCTGCTTTCCATCACTGAGACACAGCTGCAGAAACTCATGGGTGAACCTGCTGTGACTTCAATCTGGCGCTGGTAATGTTTGTCCCTCCACTGAACTTTACGTTTCCCTTCTCAGTCCCAGCCCTCCTGGAGAGCGAGACCATTGCCGGCCTATCCGGCTCTGCAGTGAAAATGGTTGTATCCAGGAAGCGGGCAGGATCTGACCCTCGACCTGTTGGAGCTGACGCTCCCACCATGGCGTCTGTGCTGAGGCAGCTCGGAGCGCTCCATGCCGCCCTGAGTTGCCAGTCTCTGCCAAAGAGTCTGGCGGAGCAAGCTTTCCGGCAGGTGACCCACCTGATCTGTGCCTCTGCTCTGAACAACCTGCTGCTGAGGAAGGACATGTGCTGCTGGAGTCGCGGCATGCAAATACGGTATGCGCTAGAAGATGAACTGTTTAAAGGATAAAGTAAACTTTAATGAATCTTGTGAACGGCTATGGGTTAGGAAAAATAGGACTTAAGTCAATTGTTTCAACCGATTAAACATAATTGCTCTTTACAACCATCAACTTCTTTGAAACCTTTTTTGATCGACCGACTTAATGTATTTGATATTGGTTCAAGGAATCAAAGAATTTTATTTGTCATCACATCTCATATGGTACATGAGGTGAGACGAAATTCTAATCCCACGGTCCAGTTTACACCCTGAGAGCAATTTTAAAATAGCTACAAAATAAGAATAATATAATAAAATATAAACAAATATAAGAGAATAGGATTTTGACTACACAAAATCTACAATATGGGACTTTGGATACAGCAGCAATGAAAATTCAGAGTGCAAAATTTGCTGTGGCTGCATGGATGGTTAATAAAGTGAAATTTTAAAGTGTGATATTAAAGTGAACAGTGCCGGTTAAATGAGAAAGTGTTTTTCATTTGTTATTGTCCTTGCGTGTGTTTGAGAGTCTCACAGCTTCAGGAATGAAGCTGTTTCTCAGACAGGTTGTTCTGCACTTGATGCTCCGCAGCCTCCTGCCTGAGGGGAGCGAGACAAAAAGTGAGTGTGCTGGGTGGGTGGGATCCTTCATGATGCCGGAGGCCCTCTTCCTGCATCTGGAGCTGTAAATGTCTGTGGTGCTGGGGAGGCTGACTCCAAGAGTCCTCTGTGCAGCCTTCAGCACCCGCTGTAGAGCTTTCCTGTCTGCAGCAGAGCAGCTTCCATGCCCAAAGTTGATGCTGGAGCACAATATGCTATCCACCACACAGCTGTAGAAGGAGGTGAGAACTGAGCTCCCGAGTCCAGCTCTTCTCAACCTCCTTAGGAAGTAGAGCCACCGATGCGCCTTCCTGACCAGAGCATGTTGACCCCTTCTGAAATCCAAAATCATCTCCTTGGTTTTCTTTACATTAATGCAGAGTTTATCTCTGCACCAGCCCTCCAGGTGTTCCACCTCCTGCCTGTACTTGGACTCATCACTGTTTGTGATGCATCCAACCACTTCTGTGTCGTCCGCAAACTTCACACACATGACAGCCTGGATGGATAGGAGACCAGTCATATGTGAGCAATGTGAACAGGAGGGGGCGCAACACACAGCCCTGAGGGGAGCCAGTGCTGAGGGTGATGGTGGGGGAGGAGATGTTGTGAATCCTCACAGACTGCGGCCTGTTGGTCAGGAAGTCCAGGACCCAGTTGCAAATGGAAGAGCTCAGACCAAGTGAGGAGAGTTTATTTATCAGAGTCTGAGGAATCATGGTGTTGAAGGCAGAGGTCAAGTCCACAAACAGCATACGGACATAGGAATCCTTCTGCTCCAGGTGGGTGAGGGCAGTGTGGACCACGGAGGAAATGGCGTCCTCTGTGGATCAGAGCAGAAAGAAGTGTCACCTTTCAAATCTAAATGTAATTCTTATTTTATTGTGGGTAAAAAAATGTCCAATTATATTTGGCTTTTGTTCCATTTAAAGATTATAAACTGGAATCGACGTAACTGAACCAGAGGCATTTGCCCAAATTTGAAAAAGGCTATTCATGGTTCTGAATTTACTTTTAGGAAGGTTAAATAAACTGGTGGTAGGATAATGGTGGGCAGCAGATTGAAAACTGGGTCGGAACTTAAAAAATACATTTTTATTTCTTCAAAATTGCAAAAACTTCTTAAAAGTTGGATTCTTTTATGATGGACTTATTCAGATTAATACAATTAAAATACACTCTTGTTCGTGGTTGTAATGTGGAAAAAAAGGGAATGGAGTGATGAATTATTTTCACATGGGAAATAAGATGAACCCGGGAATAATGTTTAGGAGTTACAGCTACCAGTGAGAGTTTAAAATCTACAAGATCTGCCTGTGAAAATCTTTTCTTTCTCCTTCTCAGTTACAATGTGAGTGTGCTCGAGGACTGGCTGCGCAGCCGTGGTCTGGCAGCAGGGGGCGCAGTGGCCACGCTGGAGCCTCTCATCCAGGCAGCTCAGCTGCTGCAAGTGGGGAAAAAGACTGAGGCAGATGCTCAGGCAATAGCTCGGACCTGCACAGCTCTCTCCAGCAAGCAAGTGGGTCTATTTCTCAGTTCTGGATGACATTTGTTTTGATGTTATTTTAAGTGCAAGCCTTTTTCTAATATTTATTTGATTTTATTTTTTACAGATTATAAAGATTCTGACTCTCTATACTCCTCACAGTGACCTTGATGAAAAGGTCTCTCTGAATTTTATTCGCACTGTCCAGGTACTGTCCGCTCCTGTAAGGTCTGACATGTCGATCCATTGAAAATCTTGGCTCTCAGGTCAGCGTTCTCCCTCTTTTCTGTTCCCAGGAGGTTGTCAAAGGCCACTCTGACAGTCAGCCTGCACAACTCCTCATGGACGTGAGAAGAGTGTTCCCTGTCACCTTCCCTTACTCTCCACCCCCAACCCTCAGCGCAGAGGAATTAGTCATCCCAGACTCCCTCAAGATCTCTTTTCTTCGCAAAGCCTAAGAAAATGGAGCTAAATATTAGACTACGTTTGTTGCATCTTTAATTTTGCCCTCTGAAATGCGAACATCTTTCAATGGATTTAGATAAAGTCTGATGTATAGCAGCGTCAACATTTTCAAACTCAATTAAGTCAAAAACTAATGACTGAACTACATTTAGGTTAAGCTGGGGCAGATTTAGTTCTGCGCCGATCAGATAGAGATGTGTGAAAAGTCTTAAAATAAATCATACATTTATACTGGTATGTTATTGTCACGCTAAAAAAGTAGGGAAAAAAAGAAAAAGAGCCTTTAATTTGAAGCTGGGTGGTGAAAATGTGTTTAAAAAAAATATATATATCACAGATGCCACAAATGGATAAATCTACTAAAGCGAAATCTAAAACTCACAGGGTGTCAGAATCCACATTAGAAATCATAATCATAATCCCAGTTTATGCTTTACTACCATCACAAACATACATTTTCTAATCTCACCTCTGCTTTGGTCAAATAAGTTTGACCCTTTTCCATATGAAACCAAAATGGAAAAACCTCATAGGTAAGGTTGAGGATCTGTGATGCTGAGGGCCTGATTAATTTTCCAAAAGTCTTGTAAACCTGTTTGCACTGTGTGGCATAATAGCAAAAATAAAACATGATAACCAACCAACACACAAATAGTTCAGTTTAAATTGTCCAAAGCCAATAATTGTGATGCTGGGGGATTGGTGTTAAAAATTATTTCAAAATATTTTGTATCCGCCAAACGAATGTAAACAGTTGTATCAAAATTAAAAGATTTAGTTATAGTGCTTCAAAGAAAAAAAGAAAAAGAAAAGCCATTCAATGCTTTTTACACATCTTGTAGGACCAGGAGGGCCAACAAATATTCACATCTCTCAATCTCTGTACAAAGTTATGCGACACAAGCCTGAAAGTCTGGTTTTACATATTTTTATTGGCAGCAGAAACACAGTTGAATTACAGTCTTGGGAGAATTGGCCCCAACAACAGTAATAATAATAACAAAAAACAAAATTAGAAACATCTTTTCGTGTAAAAAAAATTCTCATGCCAGTACTTTGTACCCACTACACATCATCAGTAATACATATTTATATATTCACAAACTTTTGAAAAATAGAAAACGACAATCAAATATCAAAATATAGAAGACAACAGTTGGCATTGAACATCAAATAAGTATGCGTGCTGACACAACACATGTTTTTACGGTTCGCTTTTTTTTTTTTTCTTTTTCTCTTGTTCCTGTCCATGCACCGTTTTTGGAAGTGCCCGGCCGGCTGGACAGAGCGGGGGGGTGTGCTCGTCATTGTGCTTCATCCACTTCCATCTCCTGCTTTAACCTGACGGCCCGACTTGAAACGAGCCCCAGACGAAAAGGAAGAACTTCCTGGACTAAAGAGAATCATTGTCGACGGCAATAAATAAGGAATATTGTTGTGGCGTTTCCAGCTGGGTGTCAGTCGTACGAGCATTATTAAAAGGTTGTGCAATCTCCTCTTCCAATAAAAACACCTTGTACATGCCAGAGAGTTGCACTTTTTTTTGCGTGTGTACTGCCAGACTGAAAGTCAGAAGCTTTCATGATATTTGTTTTAGCTCTTTATCAGGCCAGTGAATATATATCTATATATGGCTTGTAATTCATCTCCATTATGTACAGGGCATTCCTATATCACTTTAGCAGTATCTCCACGCCTGAACTGGAAACCTGTTTGCACTTCTCGGGTCACTCAACGTTAAACTGAAGTCTGCGACATAGCAGCAAGTATCCCCTCACGTATTCTGGAGTGTTTTACACAGCAGGAATTTACAACAATCTGCTTCAGGATCTCTTTATTTAAAAAAAAAATTATATTTTCTCTTCGAACAAAAGTTCAGTCTCTTAAAACTCCACAACGGCTTTGATATTTGGCCCCATAAAACGGACGGCTTTCACAACATATCAGACACTTGTGCTGCTATACCTAGATAAATATTCCACCATGTAAACATTGTGAGACTGCTTCAGAAAGAACTCCTCCACATAGTTTA
>JAVLVB010000724.1:1284023-1308138 GCA_032876305.1 Orestias chungarensis
TGTTTTTGTAAATATATATATATATATATATATATATATATATATATATATATATATATATATATATATATATATATATATATTTTTTTTTTTTATTATTATTTTTATTTATTTAATATAACTGCTCAGATTTTGTTTTACCCCGCTAATCTTTTAAATAACGATTGAAAGACAAAACAACATTAGAAGAAGTTATTTTTCATTGGCGCACAAAGAATGTGATTCTTGGTAAATCTCTGCAGATTATTTGGACCTCCAGTGTCCTCTTCTAAACGTCCGATACAGACCAGTTCTGGTTTGGATCAACAGCCCTTTAGCAGAGTTTTTTTACTTCTCAGTCTGGATTTGGCAGTGAAGCTTTTGGCCTGACTTGCAAAAGTATTTACACCCTCTGAACCTTTTCACATTTTATCTGTTTAAAACCAAGAACTTTGACAAATTTCACTAGGCTTTTATGTAACAGACCAACACAAAGTATAGCATATTTGTGAGTTGGACTGAAAATGATAAAGGACTTTCAAATATAAAAGGTCCATTTGTTCCTACACTATCCTGATACTCCTGAACAAACTTAAGTGAAGTCCCCGAAGGAAAGTTTAAGTGAAAATGTCGAAAAATGCATCCTAATCCTTAAATGGAGGCGTCTGATTGACTGCAAACCCATTAAGACATGGGGATTGGGCTAAAACTGAGAGAAGACAGAAAAGCAGTCAAGAGGAAACATTTTTTTAAGGCATATTATTGTATTAGAAGGACCTAGTTAAAGCACTGAGCTTAATTTAGTTAAGAATCAGTGTTAAGACTTGAAAAACTGCAGCAAATTATGTTTTTTTGTTTTATGTAGAATTGACTTAAAAGCTCAAAACAAATCCGTGCCTGATTTTTGTTAGAAAAATAATTCAGAACCATGTTATCATTTTACATCCACTTCACATTTAGGAACAACTATTTTGTCTTGGCCAGTCTCAAAAACCACATTCAAATATATTGAAGTTTATTGTTGGAACAAGACAAAATGTGAAAAAAATGTTGCAAATTGGACGGCTAAATGGGTAGGTGAGATAATTTTCCATGATGATGCTACTTAGCAAAATATTTTCTCTGTTCATGTATTTATTTGTAAAATAATCCACTTAGTTATATGATCTGGCAGTCATTATTCTTAAAAAATATTCCATATGTTTTAAAACCTCCCCTGTATTGCACAACTGGTAGACCCGGACAGGGCTGTAAGGAATGTTTACAGTAAAACAGTTAGACATAATAACCAAAAAAAGACGTTCAGGCCTTAAAGATGTAAACAAACGCCTAGAAACTAAGGAATCTAATGAAATTATTGATGGCTTCTCTTTGTGATTACATTTGCAAGTGATCGGCAGTCAGTCTAACAAACCCCGTTTAACCACACATGATGCTCAACTGATGTAAATGTCACGAATTTATGTGAGACAAAGTATGAAGGTTAACAAGACAGAAGGCCTTGAGACGGAAAGCCACACAAGGACAATCTTTCAAATCCTGTTGACTAATCCTGTAAACTTACATTATTTCTGCGTATGATCATGTATAGAATATTGAGATACAAACATAATCCAAAATAAAGTTATAAAGTTAAACAATTAACTAAAAGTGCTTTGTTTCCGCTATCTGGAATGTTTCGCGTCCCTTTTCTGTGGCGTGGTGTCGTCGGGCGGACAGTCTGTCCTATTGTGCTTGGGAATAGTCTTGGCATATTTCAGCGATTTATATGTTGGCACTTGTGGTCCCTTCTCTGAGTGGGCAAACACCAGGGAAAGGAATGAGAGGGCAGAAACTTAGAAAAGAAAAAAAGGCAGAAAAAAGCTGAAAATATTTGGAGGCTACAAGATAATTCTCAACCTGACCGCTCGAGAGCTGTGTGTGATGTTTTATCTCCACCATATACGTATAATGAAACTGTACGGTCAGTCAAAATATCGTTGAACACATCCGCAACAATAAAGATAGTGGTGAGGCTTTGCTTCGCTTCGCTTCGTTTTGCGTCTTCTCCACTAAAATGTATTTATTTACACTACTGAGCGTGTGGTGACTCCTGTCTGGTCTGTGCTTTTACAACACTGGGATACCCTGGCGGGAGCTTGCAGTGGCTTAGGAGAGCCCAGGGCAGTAAGCTCCAGACACGGCACTTTAAGCCCTGTTACGTGTGTTTTTTTTAGTTTTTTTTTAGCCACGGCCCTCCTCTGTGGAGCGCTGGTCGGACTTTAGCTTGACGAACTCCTTGGCCACGTCGTCGTTGTTGCGTTGGGAGAGGATGCGCAGGACGGTCAGGCCCGTCTCGTCCATGTGGATGCGCTTACCCAGCGGCAGCCAGCAGGCGGCGCTGCCCTTAGGGGCCACGTCCTTCAGCTGCAGGACGGCCATGCCCACGGTGCGGTCCTCTCGGGCGAAGCAGTAGTCCTTCACGCACACCTGCAGCTCGTAGCACTCGGGGCCCACCTCGTTGCTCAGTGTGCTGCAGACCAGAAAACGGTAAGAGAGAGTTACGCAACCCTCAGACCTTACAAAGGTCTGAGGGTTGCGTACAAAACAAGCCATATCGCCGCCAACTCACAAGGTGAAGGTTTCGTTGTACTTCGGAGCCCAGCTGTTGTTCTTGGACTTGGTGGCGTACTTTCTCTTCTTGTCGCTCAGGTGGGGGCCAATGATGTAGACCTCCACAAACGGGCGGAATATGCCCTGCGTCTGCCACCTCAGGTCATTGGCAGCCACCACTGAGGCGGGAAGAGGGAGAGTGAGTGGGAAGGTGGGGGTGATGATGAGAAAGAGGCTCATGTGGAAGAAAAAAAAACGTGTGACACTGTAGATTTGTGAGAAGAGAATGAAGAGGAGAATCCTGGTTCTATCTTACTATTATGAAAGTAGAGGAAGAAAAAACAGATCCTTTAACATTTGTCATTTACTCTGATCCATGTAAATTAAATCCAGTACAATCATTTGTCTCTACAGGGTAACAGATAGACCTCATAAACATTTACAGCTGTTTTCCCAGAGAATTAAAATCAATGTTTATCGCATAACTGCAGACCAACCATGCGCTTAAATAGGTAGACATTACATGTAGCAGCTGTATGACATATTTGAACAGTTTTATCTGGGAAACTGTAAAAACGAAACCTTGTCTGGAAACATCACAATCATGCACTACTTTGTGTTTTTGCATATCCCTTTGTCATATATATATTTTCAAAAGCTTTATTCTATGTTTGTCACAGGACAATTCACAAAATACTTTTATTTTGTGAACACAGTTACCGTTGACAATAAATAGTAAAAAGAACAAACAGCAACTTTACCTTTGACAGTGATTTTATGTTCGCCAGTGTTTGGATGAGTGAAAACCTCCACATGAATGGAAACTTCACCCACAGCGTCATCCACTCCAGTACCTGACAGGAAAAATGGAGAAAATAAATACTATCAATACTTATATCAACAATAATACATAGGGCTCTCGTGACTGATTTATCTTCCAAGGCTGACCAATTGAAGACCAATTCCCTTTTAGTTTTATTCAATATAGATAATATAACAGTAGGAAATGGAAAAGAAAGTACAATCAGATACTAAACACTTATAGCAAGGATGCTATAAGTGTGTTTTTTATTTGTGTTCAAGAGAAAAACCAATGAATTGTGGAGGTGTTTGAACGTAACATGCTGTAAAGCTTCAGTATGAAAGAGCATTGATCATTGTGATGAAACCTTGACTTGACGCAGCACCTTTTACATAGTTTGTGGATGAACTGTAAGACTTCCAAGGACCTGCAGTCTCTTACAGTGACCTTGATTAATAGTTTTCCCGTTTCTTTCGCCTTGAAGTTCAAGTGCTTTTTCATCCTTTCAGCTCCGGTCCTAAACCCTACCGTCAAAAGATTTCAGCCAATAACTCTTCAAAATCACCACGGTGATGATTAAATCCTAATTTATACTAATCAAACTGTGTAGTACTATGACACCCCACAGATTCAGCGGAAGAAATGCAAACCAACCTCGTCGTTTGGGCCGACCAGTGGTAACAAAATGTCTAAATGTCTTTCACCCATTCCCAGTCACGGACACATTTATATGGTTATTGATTTGCTTATGATCAATATCAAGTCAGGTCAGAGGTGTTCTTAAAAAGCCTAATTGATCATTTAGGGCACACCTTAAATGTTAGACATTGGGCGTTTCAACAAGATGAGGACTTCAAACATCACATCTTAAATAATTTTGCCAGTTCTGCCACGAAAGGTCTTCCAATATTCAGCCAGATGTTTCAAAGAGGCCTTTATTCATGTACTTGAATAACTGGATGTAGGAAAATAAACTCAAACCTGCGACCACAGTTCCTGTTTCAATAAATCCTTCAGGTTTTACAACATACTGCTTTAAACAAGGATTCCCCCATCCTGAAATGCATCATCAAAAGCTGAAAATTACTTGAAAAGTTGTTGTAAATTATCTCACTGTGTGTTTTGGGGTGAACATGTAACCTGTAAATCTGGCTGCAACTTCAATCTTTTATTTGAAAAGAGACAAAAGATTAAATGTATTTGTTTGCAAATAAAGTAGTTTCTAACTACATGTTTTACTTCACCAGATCTTTTAGTTCTGCTATCTACTGCCTCCTTTGCGCTGCATTTGAATCCTCACTCCAGGTCCAAAATAACTTTCTAACCTTTTTGACAACCATCAACCGGGGGGAAGAGTAGGATCGAAGTTTAACCTCCCAGATCTAGTTGATTGAGATCAACACAGCTGATAACTGCTTCTTGAGAATCTGTTTGTTTCAGAGAGAGTCAGTCTCTTGGAAAAAAATAAAAAGGGGAAGCTCAGTCTGACAATTTCAGCTGTGTGACAAAACCTGGATGTTTCTGTTTTGCCTTTCTGGCTTTTTTTAGACAGTAGACACTTTTTTTTGCTGTGTTTTTTTATTTTTGCAAGGTAGTTTATATCCACATACACCTGCGGAAGGATACAGTAACAGATGGACATTAATTTTGAATGTTTTAATTAGTGTCTTCTCTCAACAACTAAAGGCGAGCGTGTGCTTTAACCACCCGCCCACTGAACAAGGTATTTGTGGGAGTTAGACGGCAGAGTGTTCCTGGCATGCAGCGCTCTGGGGCACATTATGGGATTGTGGCGGCTGATCTGTCAACAGGACCAAAGAGAGCAGCAGCCATCCATCTGTCCACCGTCTATTCTGAGGGGGACGATCATGAAGGACGAGAAAGAAAACTTTGCTGGCAAAAGAAGAATAAAAAATGCCCCAAGCAGCTGAACTATTTTCATCTCTGGGAGAACCAGCAGAGGAGAAAATGTTGGATCCTCCCATGACTTTTTACGTATTTCAGTTGGGAATAAAGCAGCTTTCAGCTTGCAGTATTTAGACAATAAGCACAACCATTGTCACCCTTTTTGTCTCTTATTTACTCCTATTTATAATGATTAGTTAAACAGACAAGAAACGTTTTATAAAGCAGTGTGGTAAAGACTTACTATTCTTTTACTTAATTTAAAATCTATATTACTGCCAGTAAAAAAGGTACTGAATTGTTATTTTTAAATGACTGTATCTGTAATACCTTAATTTCGAAAAGATGCTAAAAACTCTTGAATATTCTATGGACATGTCGCCATCAGCTGAATGCCAAATTGTCTGAAGTGATAACTGAATGTAACCAGCTTCATGCATGCTGTGTGTGAATCAACTTTAAAGCAGAGTCACAGCTTGTTATCCTGACCCTAAACTGACAACGATTTTGAAAAACCTGACCTGATGGAGATGTTTTGATTTGCTTGGTTTTGCATCATGCAGACAAGCAGAGACCTTCTTCTCTGAAAGTATGCTGCCGTATGTGAGGGCTGTGTGGGTTTCTCCTTGTGTTTGATGATGATAAAGTGGTGAAGGGCAGGCAGCCCTCCCAGACAAAAATGAGCAAGCAGTCATCATGTTCTTAACAAGCATCCCGCGTCCATCCTTATTTACAGTTTTTCATTTCCAGAACAAAGAGAGAGACAGCTCTGCAGAAGAAAGGGGATTTCCACTGTGGTTCCCATCACTGACTAACATTGCTTTGTACTTCTACACCTTAGGGGAAGCGATTGTTACATTGTTCATTCACTCACTTACTTGTATAAACCTCACACATACACGACACACTCGTCTGCAACTCTGGCCTTTCTTGAGGATTTCATGCTGCGTCAGAGTTGCTCCACATGTTAAAGCATTTCCATCATGTTTTTTTTTCCTGATGTCTGACCATCATGCTTCAGTGTCTGCTCATACATACTGTCAGTGGCATATGTATTCACTGCAGTACAAACAGACATCAGTGTTCATGTCACATGCATGAATGCATAGGATTTGTGCTGGCGTGGCGTTTTCGATCTGTGTATTGCATTTCTTTGCTGGGATGAGTTAGAGCAGGCAGGAGTTGTAAGGGTTCTGGATGCATATGAGGGGTTGGGGTTGCTGGAGGTGGAGGGAGACCAGGCTTTGGTCTGGAGACTTTCTGATAGTCTCGGATGTCTCACGGCCTGAGCCTGGGAGCGACATACCCTTCTCTGGGTAAACATCCTCACTAGTGGTGAATCTCACCCCCTTCCCGCCGAACACTGGCCCACAGACGGGGCAGGAGGAGAAAGGAGAAAGATGCAGAAATAAAGTTTTGCAACGGTTCAAGTTCAGAATAACAGATCAAGCATTTTCATTCAAAATAGGTTAACTACAGTTTCCCAATTTTACATTTTGAAACCTTAGAAGCTTCCAAAAAGATATTTGTAAAATCTAAGAAGTGGGTGTCAGTTTGCGGAGATGTATCACTCATCTGTTGTACTGGCATCCCTCAGGGGCAGGGAGGGCGTTAGCCTGACAGCTTCCACCTGATTATCTGATGAACTAAGAATGAGTATTTAATTCTAAGTGACTGAGGGATTTAAAGCGGTGGATATAATGTTGTTGTTTTTTTTCCAAGCAAGGCGCTTTACATCAAATCTCAGAGTAGTTACTATGTTTTATGTGCTTAACAGGGTAGAGTAATTTGAAAATAATATTGGTTTAAGTATTTTCTTCATTGTCTCAAGGACACAAAAAGAAAATCATTGGAAGACATTAGATTTTAACAGACACCTAAAAATAAATATGCAGTGGTTTGCAAACGAATCAATACCTGGTTATCTTTTTTATTTTTATTTAGACCAACAAACTTCACAATATTTTTTGGAGCTTGATGATGGTGGCTGACACAAAGTTGTCAATATTTTTTTCACAACCAAGGCAGCACTTTGTTGAAGCTTCTTTTGTTGTAGTAACAGCTGAAAGGCTTTGTCTTGGGTCATGCCTCATCCACCTTCACACACACTAGGACAAACATTTCAATGTTTGTCCTAGTGTGTGTGAAGGTGGATGATGAAGGTGGATGGTGTGAAGGTGGATGAAGGTGGTCCTTGAAAACAATGTTAGTTTACCTTGGGCGTTTTGTGATTGCACAAAGGTCTTGATGAGTTTATCAGTGGCCTGAGTGTAGAGGGACAGGGCGTAGTGCAGAGACTGGAGGTCAGGACTTTTCTCCAGAAACGTCTTCTTTAGACCAACACCACCAGCATGGAAGTATTGCTATCATGGAAAAATAAAGACATATAAACGTGAATACTTTTGATTCCATACCGTCAACCAAGGTAGTCGTAACTTCAGGACTGAAGCATCCCAATTATTGAGTTCTGACTCTTGTCTGATGGTATTTTATAATATTAATACTAACAAGATTGACAGGAAAATGTTATCTGAAAAGCACTTTTTTATTATCATAAAATTATTTTTAAGCTTGATTACAAAATATTTGTATACAGTACAAAACATTAATTTTGAATAACTAAAAAGATCAGGTGCAAATTGTTCCCATCGGCTCAAAATGATTGTGTTCGAACCGGTGGCCAATTAAAGCAAAAAACCCATGCAATAATAGTTTCCTTGTGGGTTTTCTGATATTTTCATTAAGAAAAAGACATTTTTAAAGCTTGCATTTTAATTACTGACTCCACAGCATCAAATGTCCGACCAGACATTTCTGTCCTTTAATCCTGTAGTGAAGATAGTCTAAATATGTATTAGCCAGGTTAGACTTAATTTTGATTTTTATGAAACTACTTTTGGTTCATATTTTCATTGTAAGACACAGATTTCTAGTATGGCTTTTCTTCTTGTAGCTTGAAAAGGTGTACCTAAGCACAAAACTAGTATCCAACCAGTATAGCAGCAAAAAAGCATAACAATTACCTTGATAGTGTCCAGAGCCAGCTCGATCACAGCACACTGCTTGGGTGACAGTGCTTTGGCCTCCTCACGAACCATGTGCTCCTAAATAGTTAATATTTAGTTATTAATATGTTAATAACAAAACAAATCTTTTAGCTGTGGCAGTGGTGCCAAGTCCTGAAGTATCGTTTTACTGTACCTTCAGTTTGGAGAGTTGTCCGAGCTCTTTGGCAGCATTAAAGATGAGCTGAGTGCCCTGAAAGACAGAAGAAGAAGATGCAGACAGATAGATATGTAGAGTACGTTGTGTTTAGGATAATGAGAAAACAGCTTTATAGGGCTTTGTTTCACATAGAGGACAGCGACGTTTCTGACACATACACAGTTTAAACATTCATTTTTAAGAAGCTTTACTCATCTCAGGGTAGTTTCCTTCAAGTGCTGCTATAACACTTATCTGTGTTTTATTCACTCCTCAACATTACACTCTGCTGCACAAACAAACAAACACACACACACTCCAGTACAGAGGGAAGGGAAAGAGGCTCAGCTCAGAGAAAGGGAAGGAAAGAAGAGCAAACATATAATCTCACATAAACACACAGTTACATAGCACCTGTTCAGTTTCACTGCAGTGGGAACAAAAAGAGAAACCCTGCAGGTTCAGTCTAATGCAGAGCTCTGGAAATATGATCTTATAAGTGCTGCAAACAGCACCTCATAATAAATGCTTCCTAATGTAATGGGCTTAAGTGGCTTGTGAATCATTAAAAACTAAGAAAAGTATGTAACATTTAGCAGTTTCACTATAAAAACAAGGAGAGTTAATTTTATCCTCATTTACCCATTAAGAAAAAAAAAAAGAAATTATAAATATGTTTAGGGCTACGATACTTGTAGAAGAGCTATTTGTGTTTAAATCAAGGTTTATTATCGAACAGGTTTTTATGTGTGATTAGTGAAACTTGTGCTCCATCAGCTTCCAGTTTATGACAGGTGTTGGTCTAAATGGCCCCCCAAGTTGTTTTTGTCCTTATCAATTTAACCAATTTCCGTTCCTCTGCACAAAAACTAATTTGGAGAGCATAGCTTAAACTCAGGTCCATTCCAGAATTCTGATTGATTTTCTCAACCAGTACTGTAGAAGTATGCATATATTTTATCCTGTATTTAGAACTTTGACCCATATATTTTAGGGAAAATCCACCTAACCTTCAAATTTAGCATTGTAACTTGTGCCTTGAAAAAAAATAAGCATATGGATTAATAAAAGCCCGAAATTAATATGCCTTAAAGTCCTTCACACCATAGTTAGTGACTTACAACAGGTTTTTACAATCTGGTGTAGATGTTTTCACACTATTAGTAGCAATAAAATGTCCAAATAATGTAAGAAAGGGACATAATATTTATGTTTGCTGGTTTGTTGGACTGGGGACTTGAGACACAAAGACACAGAAAAGACAAAAAGGAGAAAGGGACAAGACACACTGATCTGAAGGAGTTTAATCCTTACATCACTGTGAGAAGCGCTCTTCAACCTCCCCTGGAAAGAGAGCAGTGGTTAATAATCAGAGCAATGGCCAGTCCCTGCTGTCTTACTTTACCCTTATTTACTACAAGGGAGTTGTGAAATGTTGCTAAGTAAAATGTTCGAAAAGACACTCATCACAATCTGTGACGTGTTGTCTTTTTCAGTTAGTAATAATTTGATCTGTAAAACAACACAAATGTGTTCTTAAATGACAAATTACTCATATTTGACTCTTGTCCAAGAAGAATAGCAATACAAGAAGAATAGCATGTAATAATATGTAAGCAATTTAAACAACGTGGTAAAAAAAGTACAGAGGAATGCCCAAAAGCAAAATGCATATCAATACTCAAAAAGGACGATAAGGAATGGGATTGTTAAAATAACAAGGTGAATAATTTTTTTTTTTTTTAAAGAAACAAATTTAAATTAGAAATTTAATACAAAAACAGTATTCAGGATTAACAGGTTTCCTTTAATATAATTTCAGTAATAACTTTCCCAAGTTCTTGAGTCACTGACATTAACTCTAAATCGAGTCTTGAGGGTCCCTAAATACAAAAAAGAAAATCTTTGGAGTTTAATAGTAAGCGTCATTCCTCCTACATATAGTTTGTTTAGCGTTTTTTTCCTAAATGTTAAGCCTGCAATGGCGATTATGCAGTTTAAGACATGAGGACAAAAAAAATCAGATGAATCTATATTTTTCTAATACATTTGGTGACATGGAGAATTTTTATATTTGCATTCCTGAGATATGGAAGACCATTTCTGCCACATTGGTGAATTTTTTTTTTAATCTCATAATGAGACAGTATCTCATTATTATGACATAGCTATCTCATCATTATGAGATTACACCATGCGTCTGCGCATGTATCAAGCTCATAGACCAAAACCCGTGTTCGTATGGATTTCAGCAAGTCACGTGACGGATACAGCAACTGTTTCGAAATGACACTGAGGCACCAAACTGTGTTTATAAGGAAGCGAATCTGTCGACTGTCAACTTATGAGTTTCTATGTTGCTCCTCAATGACCTGGGAAACTGAGCCAGTATAGAGTGTCTCCAGCCCCAAGAGCGCTGGAGATGGTTACCAGTGGAAGATTGGATGAATATATAGTTAGGATCAAGTTGCAGTGTACGTATGTATGTGCTGAAATCATTTAAAATAAATATTGACCATTGATTAGATTTTCTATTAATTCATATGTAATCTCTGCCTGTTTATCCTCTAAGCCCTCAGCCACAACTAAGCCCCTTCACTTCTGAGGACTGCAGAATTGGCTCCTGAGGTGCTGCTCAGATCAGCTTTGTGGTATCATGGGATTTTTTTTGTTCAAGCTGGGGAACATACCACAACTGTGGAGGACCTCCTGTGTGTCAAAGAACAAGCATCTTAAGCACCTACAGAAGCTACATACAGGTACCCCTGACATCACATCTGATGAGACCCTTGAGATGGCTGGTCCTTAAGCATCTTCGTCTCTCTGTGAGTTCTGAATTGGATCCTCTAATTTGCTTACCAGTCTGGTATTGGGGTGGATGATGCCATCATCTGCAACAGACACCTTTGCTGGCATTCATCTTCCCCCTTTAGACTCTGTGACGACTTATCCATAGTCAGCCTAACCACAGGTGAGGTCAACCCAAGAGTAAAGACAGTACATTTAGGACGTCGTGAACTGGGGTCAAAATAACTTCCTCAACAATGCTGCTTTAACAAAGGAGTTGGTTGTGGATTTACACAGATGCAGACCCACCACACTGACATTTGTAAACATCCATCTTGGCTGTTTACCTGAGCAATAAGTTGGACTGGACTCATAATACTGACGCTATTTACAGGAAGGGTCAGACCAGGCTCTACCTGCTTAGGAGGCTGAGGTCTTTTTGAGTGCAGGTGGTGCAACTGAAGAACTGTAACTCTGTAGTGTAATCAGCCGTCTTCTATGGCACTGTCTATCTTGTGCTCTTACAATACAGTATGCTAGTTTTTATTCTGTTTTCTTTTTTTAATATACGTTATGAATTCAAATAATCTAAAAAGTAGTCTGAACTAAAACAAGATCTAGTGGAATATTTCCTTAGCTATTGTACATCAAAACTAATAGAAGAATAAAGATGATGACGACCTTTGAGCAAAAGTGAGTTAGATCACGTCCTACTGGAATCGCCACAAGATAAAAAAATCTAAGCAAATATATCATATAGCCAATCCATATGTACATTACTTCTTTTAGGAAATTACATTTTGTGCTTCAGTACTGTATATAGCACCCCATAGTAACAACAGAACATGAAACTAAACCAGGACAGACCAACATAACGGGTCTGCGGAGACATACAGTGCAGTAAGGTGTTGTACAGCAAACCGAGAAAAGACTGTAGTGTTTTGAAATAGTTTAGATGCAAGCAACAAACCCACAGTAACGAATAGGAGGGTAGGGCAAAGTTTAAACAGGTAAAAGAGATAGAATACAAAGGAAAAAGGGGCAGGAGATGGGGTCAAGACTCCTGATACCAAGTCACTGATAGATCAGGGTCCCCCCGCTGAAGTCCTGCTAACAGGACACATTGGATGAGAAGAAACAAGGCAACATCAGGCAAAAAAGAGAAGTACCACTTCCTGTTTGAGGAAGAAATGAAAGCAGAGAAGGGAGGCATTGATAAATTAAGATTACTAAAAGGGAGTGGCTCTTATAGGACCTATTCAGGAATGCACCATGCGTCTGTCCTTTCAAACAAGAGGCAGAGTAAAAAGGTAAGATACAGAGTAGACTGGAGCAGAGAAATCGTGACAAGGGTGCAATGGAGCTACGTAAAAAACGGGAGGAACAGGTGGCAGCCACATAAAGCAGATATTCGACCACTGTGACAGACAGACAAACACGCAGGAGTGCTGTACTTACAATCATCTGTGCAGGGAGAGCGGAGCAGGATGTAATAATAACCACAACAACAATCAGAAAGAAGGGTCAGTCAAGCTGCAAAGAGCCCCACATCAAGCAAAAACACATGTTTGGGCCCCAAGGTTGAAGGTATGTGGAATACTTAACACCTGCATGGGTGCAGGTAAACACTAATGAGGCAGACAAAATAGTTTACATGTGAAAAAAAGTAACTAATAGATTTTTATAGATTAAGCTTTCTTTCATCGCTTTCTTTTTTCATAATCTGGAAAATCGAAAGAACAAAAGTATTCATGCTCCCTGAACTTCTTCATGTGCTGTCGCACTACTGGCCGTAAAACTTTTATTTTATTGGAACTTTCTGTGACAGAAATTGTGGTTGCTTTTTAAACTTTGAAACAAATAAACACAGTTTATTAGATTATGTCAAAATTAGATTATATTTTTGAAAACTACATTTTCTTTAAGTTCACAATCATGCCTGTAATTTTTATTGGTTTAACACACAAAATCCCAACAAAATAAGGCACGGTAGTTGTAACGAAAAAGTAAATTCAGGGGGTTTAAAAATGTTCATAAGGCATCTGTAATACTGTGTATCATGACTTAGCTGAATTAACTATTATTAGTGATATGAGGCTCTTTAGATAAAAAACCCCCCCCAAAATAAACAACATAGATAAATATATATAAAACAAAGCAAAATAAGGAAGGAAAAAAAGAGGCTGCTTTCCATAATGTAATAGTCTTTTTGGACATGGGTCAGATTCTCAGGGCACAAAAATTCATGCCACTGGTGCAAACGACTCATAAAGATTCTCTCCAAATATTTGTAGGGTGACACTCTGGAGAGCAGCCATGAGCTGAAGCCAAAATGATATGGTGCAATCCATTTTCTTTGAACTATTTAAATAAAATACTTGATCTTGATTGCTCAAACGAATGAAGACACTGGTGATAATGTTGAATACACTCTGTGTAGGGGCGTCGAAGTGAAGCTAAAGCGGTTTGATCTTTTGTTTACACAACACCCATCTTGAAAAACAGCACACATTAATCCCCTTCTGTTACCCACATTCTCCCTTTTTCATGTAATCATTCCTTCGTCCTTTTGTTTGTGAAAGCACATGCTTTGGGGTGTGTTATATATGCTGCTTGCTTTGCTTGTGATTTTACGCTGTGCTGCGATGACAATCGAAATATAAAAACTGTTCATCTTTGATTAGAGAAACATTTACTGTGACTTGCAATCATTCAAATTCAGTGCTTTAAACTGAAGTCTGACTGTATGAGTATGTATTAACATTTTAAAACATATAGTAGATATCTGTACTTGCATGCATGCGGTGTTTGCTAAGATAAAGCCAGAGTTTACGGCAATTGAGATGCAAGTTTGTATGATTTTGCATTTGCACTCATTCTTGTCTAAGCTCTCACCGTTTGGTCTGTGAGTGGAGGCAGAACGATGGTTTTCTCCATGGTGTTCATTACCAGCTTCCACAGTTCCTTCAGCACACGTTTTAACACAGTCTTCTCACAAATCTTAGCAAACAACGAAAGGCTGGAAAAAAATTGATAATTATAAAAAACATTCATAAACACAAAAGTTTAAGGTTTTTTCTTTAGCAGAAAGGCTTGGCAAAATATGAGGCTGGTGGTAGAATCAGACAGAAATTATGTTGAGTAACTATGAAATCTGCTGTGTCCAGATCCCTTGTTTGACTCCTCAGCAGCAGAACCATAAATTGAATGAAACTTCCTTACTTGCTGTCCAGGAACTCCATAATTGGCTGCAAGACATTGTCAGCATCTTGGGCCACGCTACTGGCGTTCCCTACATTCGACGTTCCTTTCACTTGAGCCAAGATGTCCCCCATCTGCTTCACGTTTTCTTCAATGTGAGGCTGGAAGCTGTAACAGAAAAGATGGAGCTCTATGTGACATACGTCTGGCACAAATCTATGTTGTGTCTGTTTTAATGTGAGTTTGAGTGAATTTCCACCTGACGGCAAAGACCCTGCTCAGATCATCCATGACATTGTTGAGCTTCACCTGTAGATCTTTCAGAAAATCGCTGGCCTCCACACACAGCTATATCAAAACATCAAATGGATATTTACACATTAAAAAAACAGGTATCAATAAACAAATATTGGGCAACAAGCAGCAAATATTAATCAGGAAGGTTAATGGATAAGTCAAAGGAAATGTATTTACATTTTTTTGTACTGATTTGTTCCTATTTTTTTATGTAAATTGGTCAAAAGCTATAAAATATTGTACTTGTTGTTCTTCCACATGTGTTTAGTCTTGAATTGTGATGTTATCAAATAACTTACTTCTGTCTTCATTTTAAACAGGATCAAGTTAAAGCTTGTCTTGTTCCTTATGTATTTCTATCAAGTGCCTTACAGTATAATTCTAATTATACATATAATAATCCAGTTAACTGCTTGCTTTTCATGTTGCTTTGCATTAAATGACTAAAGTTACATAGCAAAGAAAACTATTGTAAATAGATGTGAAAACTCACTAGGCTTCACTGTTGGAATTTTGAAGGTTTTATTTATCCATCTCAAGTCCAAATCTAAAATAGCTTGGCCGGAAGTGTATAGTTTTAATCTAAACATTCTTTACGGGATAAATTGAGACGAACAAAATCTTTATTCTACATTGGAAAACCCAAAAAGGGTTTGGGTTTTGCACATAAACATATACAGTTTCTTGTAATTTCTTCAACTTCTCCTTTACAAAAATAAAATAAAATGACTTTCTCAAAAACATTTGGTAAAATATCATCTGATGTTGTTTTTCAATGCATCTGGATATACAAAAACTGTTAGTATAATGTATGTGTTACTATTGGTTAACATAAAATAATTTTTATTTTTATTTTTTTAGCCTAGCTAAAATGATTTTTTACCTAATTTTGAAGTCAGATGACAAATAATGCAAGACAAAAAACTCTTCACTTTGATTTATTACAGAAAAGGGATAAAGGAATTGAGTAAAGGCCTCTCGGCTCTAACAAAACAGGTTACTCACGTCTTTACCCCCCATGGCTTCAAACATTTTCTCCAACTGAACCCTCAGCTGCTGGATGTTGTTAATCAGAATGCAGGGCTAAAAATAAGATTATGTATAAACATTTGAAGTAACTCCTTTAAAGACAAATCCCTTTGTTCATGTTTCTCAAACAAATTGCTTTCCCATGAAAAAAATGATTTTTTTTAACAGGCTCAAAGAGAGAATTACCACTTTCTCCATGGTAACATAGTTGGCAAACAACTTGGAGATTATATCAGCATAGGACAGAAGAACGTTGCTGATGGTCTGCAAGAAAAAAACGTGACGAATGCTTAGCTGTCTGTTTGTTTGAAAATGAGGGCTGGGCTGTATGAGAACACAGCGATAACTTCACCTTGGCAAATCGCTTCATGTAGTGTCCTACAATCTGTGGATCAGGACACTCTAGCTTTCTGATGATCTCAAAGCTCTGGTTGAGTTGGGAGAACACATCCACCACCGAACAAGAGAACAGGGCATGTTCTGATGTGACCTGGAACTACAGAGTAGAGAAAAAACATATGCAGGAAAAGTAAAAACACGAATACATAAAAAATTCTAACAAATAATTAAAGATTATTGACTTTGTGCTGTGGGACGACATATAAGCTCAGAATTAGTTGCTATAATAAACTGATCCTTTCATATCTGTCTTTGAGAGCCCAGCTGCTGAGACCAGACAGTTCAACAGGCTGCCACTGACAGGTGGAAGGAGACCCTGTCTGTCTCCTTGTAATTGGCTGGTTAACACCTGCTCTCTAATTGGATGGAGTGTCTCAGTGTGACCAAGGGGAGTCTGGTTAATTAGGTGAGGACGGCTTTTCATGCACTCACAACTGAAGAATAAAGTCATTATTCACAACGCCCCGCCGCAACATTATGTTATTTCTTTGTAATCTGAAGCAGAGAAGAGCTTGGGGCAAGGCAGGAGAAAAATTAAGCTTTAAAACACAGTAAAAAAAACTAAATCTGAAACCTTACCCCATCTTTTTTGTCTCTTTCCAAAGCACCATGCAGAAAGTCACGAGAGACTTCCTCATTTTCATCCAGCCACTGGATGACGAATGGCTCAAACCACCTGTGGAGGCCAACCCGAAAATGCTCAATTACATTAGAAACCACATGTTGACTTTCATTTTATTTATAAAAACTCTGTACTTACGCAGGGTATTCAGGCACTCGGCTCTTGAAAAAGGCAAGGTCTTTGCAGTACTCGTTGTACAGCCACTTAACTTTAAAGTGGAGGTTCATGTAATCGGCGCTCTTGCAAAGGCGGTTTTTCTCGTGTTCTGAAAACAAAGAGAAAACACGAATCTTTCCTGTGGATTCAACAGATCAGCTGCAAATCCAGACATTTCCTTTCGGACATTTTTATAATTCAAGTCTTCCAGCACACAAGCACCTTTTGCATTCATTAAAACTGTAAAATCACACGTTTCACGAATGTTATATTTAATATTGTTAAAACAACTTTATGTGTAATGAAACAGAAAATCTTCTTATTTGAAGTTTTTGAAAATATTTTTATTTTTAGCTGAGCTTTGAATAACAATTGACTAGATTTCCTAAATATTCTGTGCTGAAAAAGCATTAGCTCCCATTCAAATTTCCTATATTCTTTCCTCTTTTGTCACATTTTCAGTAAAAATTACGGAACATGAAACATCTCTAAATCAAGCCATAAGAGTTCAGATGCTGAAAAACTGATTTCCACTTTACCTTCCATTGCATACTTCATGTCCTGAGCAAAGAGATTCCACATAACTTCGGCACTTATTTTACCTACGTTAAGCTCTTGAGGAAATCTTGGGTGGGGGGGAGAAGAAGTATATGAAACTTAGCAGGTAAAAGAAAGTGACAGAGTGTAGCTTAAAGCTACATGGTTGGAATTTATAATCAGTATGATGTGCAAATAGTTTCATTAGGTTGTAGTGAAATATGATACGTACTGGTTTAAACAGGGAGTGTAGGAGTTTTTGTCCTCCTCAATGATGGAGACAATGAGTGTGATGAGCTTGGACCAGAAGTCCAGGTTCTTAATACTGGGTCCCTGCTCCTCTGGAGGCACAGCACCCTGCTTGGCCTGGAAAGCAGCCAAATCAAAGTCAAAGTCAGCTTTATTCTTTACATGACAGTGCATACAAGGAATCAAAATGATGTTCCCCAACATACTGCAGTGATACAAAAAATATATATATAAATACATTTACTGGAACTAAGAAACAAGAAGTGATGGCCAAAGCAGATCTAACCATAATGCTGAAAAAACATTTAAATAATAAAGTGCACGTGAAGAGATTTGGCTTAATGACCAAATTTTTTTTTACTTAAGCAGAATAAAATACAACCTGAAATGAACTAAATACACCTCTTAACTAAAATCCCAGGAAAACTACTTAACAAAGAGATTTAAGTAAAATTCATACATAACAAGATTTCTCAATAGAATCAAGAGTATTGGCTGGTTATTGACTATTTATGCGATTGTACACAATCCTAACTATTCATTTCTGACGAACCCAGTCACATCTATTTAGACCTATCTTGCTTAGACTGCAAATCTTTTCTGTGTGTATTCATGATAAATTACCACTAAGCATTAGATGAGCTTCATTTTAATGTATATTGTGAGTGTAGAGTCTTTTTTCGAAGTCACAATTACACCTATGTCTCTTGCGTCATCATGGTCGTGATAGCTAAGATATATTTTAGGACGGTATTTATGTCTCAAATCCCTAAATGCCTACGTTAGATACCGGATAAATTAAACATGTTAAAAGATGAAATGCTGTGTTAAACATATGTTGTAAATGTAAAATAACATATTAAAAATAAATTTTAAATACTCTTAAAGTCCTATAAAGTTGGAGTAATGACACCCACTGGTACTGAAGGAGATAATCAGTTAAAGTATTTAAATGTCAACATGAACTTAAAAATACTTTTTGGAGAGAAATATATACTGTTCTTGCAGTAACTCTTTTGAAGTATCTAAAGCTGCAAGGAATAAAAGGCAGATCATTATCTTGGAGACATTTCTACAAAATACTGCTATAGCCCCTGAGGCAGATTTTTTTAAAGATTACTATTCAAAGTAAAAAATGCCTTTGAAATTCATATTAGAAATTCAAAGCGGGTGATTCAATCAATGCTTGAAACAAGTCCTAGAAATCCTTGTTGAAATTTGCAGTAGAGATTTTGGATTGAAGAACCCGGCGTATACAGACCGCAGAGATGATGAGAGCTCAGCACACATAAAAGGCAAACAAGGAGAGCAGTTGCAGTGATTTTATATGATCAAATAAGGACCGCTTAATTAGTGAGCAAAAACTGGAATCCCACTAAAGACAAATCTTTTTGTTCTTTTTGGTGCTTCAGGGAAAAGTTCATTTTTTTATTTTTTTATGATTACCAAGTGAACTCTCTGAATGAGCTCCTTGTTATAAGTTTTGGAGAAACAAAAATAAAGCTGAAATCTAAAACACACAAAATAGAAAATTAAGCTAATAAACTATCCAAGTCAAGGATAGTCAACAGTTTGGTATGTTTTACATCTATTCCCATGATAACACAACAAATCCCATCAGTGAAATTGTCCTCTGTCTCTCAAAAGGTTCTGCTGGGGGATGAAGTTAAAATATCAATAAAAACATGAAAAGTATGTTTAAGCACGGCAACATTTTAAACCTTTAGGACTTTGTTCCTCAAGGAAGGAAAGCGTTCAACTCTGTCTCCAAAGGTTATAAAAGAGAATGCGAAAAGTAATTAACTTGGATATATTACAGGTAGGATTATACATATTTGTCTCAACTATAGTATACTTTCCTTATGCTAGCAAAATAAAACAAATACAGTAAAAATAAAAGTTTTCTTATCTTTTACATTGTATAAGAGACAAAATGTGTACTGCAGATGCTTCTCACCGGGTCGGTCTGGTACTCGCGGCTGTAGAGCTCATGGCAGTTGTTAAAGATATACTCATAGGTGGAGTTGAGGCAGGCTTTCACACAATCCTTCACAACCTGACTGGCCCTGGGTGGGGACTGGAGCTCCTGAACCTGAAAACACAAACAGAACGATACAATCCAAACAAATGAGATAATTTTGATCATGTTTCATAGATTTCGTACATAAAAAAAAAAAAAACACCAAAATGTCAGTAATACATTAAAGGACGTTGATTATAATGGGGACTGCACCTTCATTCTGAAGAACGTGATACTGGTGAGGAGGTCGACTGTGGACTTGAGGTCCTGAAGCCTCTCAGGACTGCTGGCCGGGAAGTTGTTCTGACATCACAGAAGAAGAAAAAAAAACAACAACACATAAAACACTAGCCTCAACACAACATTTCACATATTCCTTTATCCAGTGTGTCTAGAGCCAAGATCTATCCATGTCATGCAATTTTCAGCGACTGCAAGAGAGATCTCAGCTTGCAGTGTGGGGGGGCAGTGTTTCCTGGATGCGCCTGTGCATGTTTGAGAGAAGATGTTACTCTAATTGACAAAGTGTCTCTATTAGTTAGTGTTTCTCCAAAAAGGGAGAGGAAAAATTGATAGAAGATGCACAAGATACTCATGTGTGTGAGTGTGTGTATGTCCCGAACCCCCCCCAAATAATCTTACTCGATACATGGAGAGGTCTATCCTCAGAGAGTTGTGAAGCTGATCTAGAAGCTTGACAAATCGTTCTTTCTGTGAGTAAACAAAAACAGAAAGACATAAAGTTCAAGCTATTTCACAAAAACAAAACTCATATAAGAAAATAGAAGTGCCATAATTTATTCTATGAATACAACATGTGTGTAACATGTAGGGACTCACTCCAAAGTTGGAAGCGGCGAATCGGTCAGAAGCGGACACGTTGTTGGTTGCCTGGGTGGTGTGGGCGTAGTAGGCGTTGATGTTGGCCAGCAGGGTGCTCATGACTGCAGGCACCCCGGGACACATGTACTTGGACGACAAGCAGGCGAAGTGGCTGCAAATAAATATCAAACGATAAGCAAGCGCTGGATCTTGATAGCTCGAAGGCGTCGCTACTCGACATTGTATTCCAGGTCTTTCCTTGTATGTGTCGAAATCTGGAGATTTTTAAAAGAGAGTCATACGTCATGGCTTGGTAGATGGACTCCACCCCATAACGCATGGCAAACTCATCTACTATTTCTTGGGGAGTCTCCTCAAAATAAACTTTCCAGGCATCGTCCCCTTTTGCATCAGGAATCTTCACAACGCCATTGTTCTGGATATCGGTTACATAATGAAAGAGGTTCTGGAGAAAAAAACAAAACACAGAAGCAAAGAACAGTGAGAGAAAAGAATAATGAAGGAGAGAATATATAAGAGATAATCATGAAAAGTCAAAACATACGGTATATAGATTTTAAATTAACAAAAAAAGTCATTAGATAATTTTTCATGTTTAGGTTTTACTGAGGAATAATTAGGTTTAATATTGATTTGACTGTACTGGTCACATATTTCAAGCACTCAGTCTTTAATGTCTGTTGGTTATGATGCATAAAGTGCCATAAAACTGCATTATGAGGGTAGCAGAAGCTTTTGCAAACCATAAAATGTTACACAGCTGAAACACACTCTGTTTGTGTGTGTGTACTTAAGTGAGGCAATAAAAATGATTGAGGTCGAGGTATTTCTTATGTGATCTGTGATCTCTCTGAACTCTGTGATTCCCCGACATTCAATCAATTTTTCTTTAGCACAGAACCAGAACATATACGTGTCTATCCATAGTTCACCAGAGGCCAACAGAAAACTTCACATTAATCTGGAATGAATCAGTAAATAGAAGGAGCATTAGTGATTATCATGGCTATTTTACATACTCACTTCCCATTAAAATAGAGCCACAGTTCAGTGGAACAATACTGCTGTAATAAATATCTTCTTTTGGCATTTCTATTCATTCACCAGTGATGTCAACAATTGTGGAGGACATTGTTTGTATAGTTTAACAGATATTATAGACTCTGATGCCATCAAACTTTCAAATTCTATCCAATTCGTTCATACAAAAGGAATAAAATACACATGACACAAATATAGGTAAAGACAGGTAAAGATTACCTCATGCAGACAGGTGTACTGTTCGTGATATGGAGCAACCGTCTCCTCTCCTTTAATCTCCACATTAATGCGCATACGGATTGCCCCAGACACGGCTGATTTGTCCGTACGTTTGTCTGTGAAGTGTGCAAAACACACAGAAACACCATCACTCAACTTTACATGAATTATTCATTAGCTTACAATAATTATGACGACTAGGTGATCCTTATACCTGTTGCTTGGTAAGACAAACAAGAGGCTTTAGGGTCATTACACTGTAAAAGAGCAGGAATAAAAAACAAAACAAAAGCTTACCAAGATTATACCAGACATCCATCTCTCCGCTCAGAGTGCGGACCTCAATGATAGTTTGACCGAGGAAGTCGTCCGACTCTCGCTTGAACTTCTGCTTCACTCGAGACTTGATGTCATCGTCTTCGTCCCACACCCGGACCTTAATGCGGTCTGAGGAGTTGTGGCATTCACTACAAAGGCAGAACAAGCGATTAAACCACATGTAGTTAACGACAGTGGCTATTCTGATGAGTATCATAACTCATGTCAAATGATTTCAAGAGTAGATATTTAATTTAAATGAGGTAGACATGAATACATTTGACCAATTCTTGTAATCATAAAACACTTTTTTTTTTAATATATTCATTATTGTGCAACTTCTATGAATTAATCTATTAGCTAAATTTTACAGGTTTGAGATTTTAAATGAGACTTGAATGAGCTACCCCTGAATATTTTCTCCTCAAACAACCACACATTTTCTACCATTTTAAACTCACAAGTTAAATGTTTCTTCCCAGACAGGGTTAAGGTTTCCATAGATGGTTTTGGTCCTCTTTTTGGTCTTCCCCACCTGGACAGTTACATAAGGATCACTTGAACCAGTTTTATCCTTGGCTTGGAGACCCTGAGCGCACAACACTGAACAGAAGAGAAGAAAGAAATGGTCGGACTCTGTGAGTGTTCGACTACTTGGGGGTAAACAGTTACCTCATACGATTTTCTCCTCTGCTAAGACATAGCCAGCTGTGTTCCTCGAGCAAGGACAGCCATTTGTTTTTGTTTACAGACCCAAACACCTGAGGTCTCAAAGTCTTCTGACGTTAATGCTTTTAAACTGACTGCGCTAAGCTGAAAGTGGCTCCCCCTCACCTGTGATGCAGATCTTAGCCGACCACTTGGAGGTACCATCGAGGACACTCTGCTTAATCTGCTTCATTTGGGTGACATGGGTGGACTTGACGACGGCGAACACTTCCTGGATGAGTTCAAAGATCTCTGGTTTGTTCCTCTCCCGGATCTTCATGCGGTCTTTAAGAACCATGATAATGTTCTGGGTTCTGTCCTCTGCACCGTGTTTGGAGCTCTTTTCTGCGGCTCCTGGTTGGAGAGAAGAGTCCAAAATGATGTAAGCAAAGGAATCACAAATCATAATAAACTTTTAATTTTTTATTCAGAATAGACGATAAATAAATGACAGCATGAGCAAAACTACGTAATTGAGGACGCTTCCACAATATAAAATAGGAGAATTGCGCTGGATTATTATAAACAAATAACTAAATGTTTTTCTGTTAATAAATAGAAAATATGAGTCAGTGAAACAACATTGCAAAACGTATTGCTTTCCCCGAAACACCAACGGATTAGCAAAATCCAAGCACGATCATGACTGGCGTAGAGACAGTTTTAACAAATACGTAAAAAACAAGCAGTTTTAGACTAAGGTAAAATATTATTTCTCATTGTAATACCAGTCTAAACATAATTTACAAAAGCCTGTTTAATAGAAAAAATTATTTGTTTAAAAACACTCGGGAAAGTATGACACTTGAAATCTTGATAGGTAATGTCTGTGCACTTGCGTTAAACTATCATGTCACCCACAGCTTCGTACTAACACTTCTCTTACTTTGTAGACAGTCGGCATTAAGTAGGTCCTGGCACTTCTCGTGACATTTGACTCCACACTCAGTGCAGCGCATGCCTTGGCGAGCAATACCCCACAGCAGTCCTTCGCACTCGTAGCAGTAAGTTGGCGTGGTGGCTGTCCACACCTCAAAATTGTGTGGGGTGGTGCAAGAGATTGGGTATATGAGGGCCTGCAGCGTCTTCTTGTAGACATGACTCTTCTACAGAATGAGCAGAAAACATTAGCTAAGAGTTGTGCTTTGATACTTTGATTGGTGCATAAAGTGTGTGGTTCAAATGAAGTGAAAACAGACCAGCTCTT
>JAVLVB010000724.1:1327625-1340837 GCA_032876305.1 Orestias chungarensis
GATAAAGGGAAGCAGTTATTACATTTATTTTTAAAAGCTTCCATTTTTTGTTTCAATAAAAAATCCCTTATTAAAACAGACCAAAAGAAGTTTACATCTGGATTTACAATGTTCGCCAAAAGCAAACATCTGGACTGATCTGTAATATAGATCCTGTTGAAGGAGTGCCAGATTCTGTTACATTCACCGATTCTAACAACCAAAAATATAATATGAAACATAAAATATCGTCTAATGCCCCTAGAAGCAGGTGCCTGGATGTTTACATTTCTTATATAAACGCTACAGGATTTCGTGGAGCTATTTTAAATACTGAGAGCAGCTGGTGGAGGAAACTGACAGGAACCTCCTGCATAGACAGACTTTAAGATTTGTCCTACCTCCAACACACAGCAATGACATCTCTTATGTGCTGCTTTGGTCCCTGATCCAGCTTCTTCACCGGTTCCTTAACTGGCAGAGCTAAACTCAAGCGGAACAGCCTTGGGAGGGACGAAGCGGAACGGCTGGGCTGGAGGCGGTGAAGGCAGCCTTCAGGGGTTAGCAGCGGAAGGGGAGCGCGGCTGGCTTCGTGACAGCCGCTTAAAATATAAAATAAAATAAAATGAAGGAAAAAAATAGGAAAGAGAATTGGCCTTAGACCTCCTCGAACAGACAACGCAGCCCTGTTTTCTTTCTGTTAGATGGCCTCTCTCTAGCCCTCCCGCTCCTCCTCAGCTCTCCGCTCTCCAGCAAACCGCCGCCATCTTGTTCGGTTTCAGCACCACGAGCCGCGCGGACAGCGGTGACGTCAGACCGCGCGCTGAAGGTGCGGGGTCCGCAGAGTCAGAGATCCTTAAATACAGCTAAACAACAACAACAACAACAACAACAACAACAACAACAACAATAATGATAATAATAAGGATGACTAGGAAAAGGTGACATCTATCTATCTATGTATCCATCCATCCATCCATCCATCCAAGAAATCTTTATGTACACTCGACTGATCAGCTGAATAAAGCAACCAAACTTATTCAGATATTATCTAGTTGAAGGTAGGTTAAGAAATATAAGCTGAAAACAAAAGTTGAAGGTCGTACAACTTGTATGGAAAATGAGTACATTTGTAAAGATTATTTCAGCAGACAGATGAGGAATTCTCATGACAAAGGTTGATGATTTAAGTAATGCGTAGAATTGAATAGTAACCATCTGAAAGTGATAAACTGCCAACGTGAATGTCAGGAAAATGACTGAGCAGAGGCTTAAATGCATCTGAACCCAAGAGTCATGGAGTTTCACATCAATCTAAGCAATACATATGGTTATATATGAGATAACGTGTCAGCTAAGACACGTCATCATTCTATGATGCTTTGATGTTCTGAGTAATGTAATGGTTTAGAGCATACTTGCAATAATTGCCATCTCTATTTATATTTAGCATCGTTTGATCCGATATTCCTAAATAAAAGATCAACACAATGCCCTAATTTGTAAATAGAGTCCCCCTGTATGTAATTTAATCTCAATTTAAACTCTGTGAAGTCTTCAGAGGAACATCAGTGGACGAAGACCATCCTTAAAAGAACACGGCAATAGGCCAATCAAACATCTTGCGTTAATAACTTTACACAGTAAACGTGTTTAGGAATGGCCGTTTAGCAAAATGGTGACCCTGAATAGCAAGGGCTACAACTGAATGGTTCAAGTCATAGTTGTGTGAGCATACGTTTTAATCTCTGTAAATGCAAAGCAGGTGGAGATGTACCCCAAAAAACGCACGTGTATTTGGTGCCAGATGTTGCACAGAAAAATGTATATGCTTTGAGTTGGTTTGACACATCGAATCCTGTCAAACTACATCAAGATCTGTGCTTGTGAAAGGACACAACCTTAAGTATAAACACAACTGCAATTAAATCTATACAAAAATCATCAGCCTTACAGGTTGGACAAAGCAAATTGTTCTTAAAGCTATAAACTTACTATATTTTGTCAACAAAACAGTGCTTACAAAATTAGATGGATTCCTAAGACTTAGAACATGAATCAGGATGAAGTTAATAAATTACCTTTAGTATATATGATTAAAGCATAATTAATATATTACCGACACGTTACTTGATTCTAAATGTCATCTCATCTATAATCTTATGTAAATGTGCTTAGATAAAACATATGACAAATAATTTTTTGCTAAATCTTGGTTTTTATTTAAACTTCCCAAACTTCATATTCTAGGGATTAAAAATGTTGACAGTCTAAAAACCTTATGCTTTCAACAATATGATATAGTATTTTTCAAAGCCGTTTATTCTGACAAACCAAAAGTAAAACACTGAACACTGTAAAGTCACCAAACGAGGTATTAACCTGTCTTTGCGCTAAAAACAAACTCACTTAAGAAGACAGCCCCCCCTGCTGGTTAGACTTTGCAACATGGAAGAGTTTCTTTAAAACAATATTTTAGGTTCGTGTTAAGCAGATGCAGCAGCATGAGCGTTTCAGGGATGTAAAGTACATACATTCAATAGAAATAAAGGAAACTTCACAACATTTTTCTTCTGCTGAAAACAATGTGTTCATGATGATTTATTAAACATCTGTTTGAAAAAAGAAAAGAAAATTACAACTACACCACACATACAACGTTCTGACGACAACTAAAAACAGCAAACTCATCCCACAATCTGGAACATTACAACCCAGCATTTAAGATTTAGCCCTGTCATTTCCTTTTTTTTTATTTGTATTTTTTTTCTTAGTCTGTCAATGCATTCAAAACTAAAAATACAAACAATTATATACATGCGGTGAACCGGTGAACAGCTGTTGATAAAAGCTATAAAACATAATTAGAGACAAAATTATTTGTCCAGTCAGGGCGGTTCAAGAGAAAAGAAGACTCTGAAGAAATACATGCATGACAGATTCACATTCGGAGTAAAACATGCGCAGAAGCTCATGTCATACAGAACATACACGTGTTCTTTAAACAATAGAAGCCTCGACAAGGGAGCATACGTGTTGTTCAGAAGAATTTGTACCATTTCCTTTGAAGATATGATCACACCTAGATGCTTTGTCAGGAACTGACATGGCTGTCACGGCGGAGGCACAGCTACCTGGCATCAGGTTGGAGTTTCCTCACAACTTCTCACTGACAAAGAACACAGTTACAGACAATAATTATCATAAAATATATAATAAAAAAAAATTAAATTAAGTCTCGCAAAAGTTTCAAACCCAATAAAATAGGAATATTTTGTACTATAATTAAACTTAAATCTATTTTTTGGGGTGTTTTTTATGACCACCATTGACCCTTCACTCTAAGAATTTAGCCTTTATGACAACCTTTCAATAAAGAAATGAATAAAAACGATTAAAAAATAAGATACTTTGCTGGTCAAAAGCCATGTAAGGGACATCATGTGGAAAAAGGTGCTCTAATCAGGTTGGACTGAAATTAAACTAAATATTAGCCATAAACACACCATCCTAACAAACAGGGCGGAGGTGGCAGTATTATGCTGTGGACATGCCTTTCTTCAGCAGGCACAGGCTAACCTGATAGAATTGATAAGATGGATTACAGGGAACTATTGGAAGAAGAGGCATAAAAACTGAAAATATAAATCCACAGATGCTGTTTTTCCAATAACTAAACTTATGCTCTTTTGCTATAAATATGTGTGACGTATGTAGAGACAACGATTTACAGGTGTAGCTGCAGCAGGGCGGCATTTATAGATTCTATAGATTTTTCAAAAGATTACCTTGCATTATTTCTTTCAGTTTACAACAACATGCTATAACATGTTATTTTTCATAAATAGCATCAAGACTTGTGTTTGGAAAATGTCAAATTGGCAAATGTTCAAGGACTAGGAATACTTTTTCACTGCCGCATATAAACAGTTTTTTTTCCAACTCATTTGCATTTTTTATCTTGTGACAAATACCACTTTAATTGTACAACCAAAAAATGTTAGAAAGTTTAAAAATTCAGATGTCAAAGTGTAGAATAACCTCCTTTTCATGATCTTTTGGTGTGATGACCATTAGCTACAATAGACTAGAGTTGTTTAAACAAAAAATCCTATCTATACAGTAAAACAAACATAAACACAAAAAATAGGTACATAAAGTCATATAGTCCATATAAAGTCAGACTACCTGGGGTGGCTTGTTTACCTGTCAAGATGAGAAAAGACCTCGTGAAGTTGGCTTAGCAGCGCACGATGTTTCTGAGGATTTCCTTCAAGGACTCCACTGAGTCGACTCAGGTACGAGTCAAGATTACCAAGAGATGCGGTCTCCCCTGTGCCTGTTAAGTCATTAAAAATAGCTCAAACTAATGTGTATGTTTTTTTTAAAAAGATGTTGATCCTGTAAAATAAACCCACAGGATTTAAGGTTTGATTAAACTGAGGCACAGCTTCTGACCTGGCAGAGGGACTGTTGACAGACTGTTGACCAGCGTGTGTTTAATGGCCAGTAGATGCTGGTGAAGAGCCTGAGTACGCTTCTCATCTTGCCCGAGTTCAGCTTCCAGACGTTCTTTGGCATTGTTCATGTCGTTGATGTGGCGTTGCAGCACGGCGTTCTGCTCCTCAAACTCGATGTTCGCCTTCCGGAGCCGTCGCAACTCAGATTCTCGCGCTAAAAACACAAAGTTTTGCCAGTAACAAAAAAACATTACGCTTTCATAATAGCCACATAAAGCTGTCGTACCTATCAATAAACAACCAGAATCAAAATCACAGACTTTATTCATTGCAATTGTCAGTAAAATTCTGATTTAAGATATCTGATACAGATATAAAAAAAATAGAATGAAATCTACAAAAAAAATATTCACATATGCAAAGGCATCAGATCCCATACAGGTGCACATAGTTGCTGTGCTAGATGTCACATCCATTGCAACATTAGTTGAATTAATTGGATGTGTTTCAGTGTGTTACCTTTATTTTGATCAAGAAACTCCTCTGTGAAAATTGGGATCTCAAATCTGCTCGAGAGGTCAGCAGCCTAAAACAGAAATAACTTCAATCTTAGCTCTGCAACATGCAAAAAATTTAAATTATTAAAAGAAGAAAAAAAAACTTGCCTACCTTTGTTAAAGATGACCCTGAGCTAGAACTGACAACAACTGATAGATTGTCTTCTGAAAGAGAGAAACAAGCAATATAAGTAAATTTTGTTCACAGCACAGATAGAGGCTTTAAACATTAATGAGCTAAATACATGTGCGGCCTGCTCTTACCTTTTTTAATCTTCTTGTCATGTATCTTGGCACTGGTGATGTGAAAGGCCTCAGTCTGCTGGTATTCCTTCAGCTCTTGGGCGTACTGGATCTTCTCTCGCTCCGCCTCGTCCAGATAGCGCTGTCAGTAAATCAGACAATGTTGAGTTACTGTGCCCAAAAAAAAAAAGCTTGAAGTCTCAATTTTCATATTTGATGATGCATATTTCAAGGAAAAAACCAAAAAAACAAACAAACATAAAATAAATCAACCTGCTTGTCATTTGGGGCTAATCGTGTCCACTCTGCTCCGAGTCTCTTGGTGATCTCTGGAAAAGGTAAATCCGGATACCGGGCTCTCATCACTTCCCGTCGCTCATTCAGAAAGCGGACATATCCTGTTACCGGGGCCTTTGGACCGTTGGGTAGAACCTTCTTTCTTTTCTTTCCTTTCGGCCAACCTCGCTTTTTTGGCTGCAGAGGGGAAAACAAAAAGAAAAATAACAAAATGTAGATGAAAAAGTAATTTCGTCTGAGTTTAAACTATACAACAAAATCTTAATGGACATTATAATTTTTCTTGACTTTCTGTGTGTGTGTGCATTCTTCTTTTAAACTAAATTAATATTAGCTCAGGAACAAAAGTAAGAACATCCTTCCCCTAACAGCTAATTTGATCAATAATACCAATTAAATCCCCATCTGAGCTTTAACTCAGTCCAGGAATTTTATTTTCTTAGTTGATAGCATTAGTGTGGTTCATTGGTATGTTTTAGTTCAATTTCAAGTTGCTTGGTCCAGATCTGGTTGATTTTTTTTATTTTTTTTTATAGGATTGTGTCACGGTTTCTTCAGGAACCACTTAAGAACTTTAATGAATATAACTTATGATAATTAAATTTAAGACCTTGCAAAAACAGGTCATGTCTACACCAATCTGCCTTCCAGACCGATCGTTTAACAGTGAAAACCTTATTCAAAATGCAGAATAATTATTTTCTACTCATGTGCGCCTGATCAAAATAGCCTAAATGTAATGTTAGGCACTTTTAAGTAGAAATAAATGCGGGCGCTGTCATTATTTATTGCCGGTCAGAAACCGCAGCCACCCAGGCGTTCGGGTAGACAATTCATCTTGCAGTCAGGCAGGTTGGTGGTTCAACATGCCCCTGGGCAAGGCATTTAACCCCAAGTTGCCGAGTGCTACTTAAATAAGTAAAGTCAATTTACCATTTATTTTACTATTTAAAATTATATTTATGAAAAATGTAAAAGCTTATTTTCTTCTGTTTATATTACCAGAATTCTTTAGCCTTGTTATACCCAATTATAAATATTTTATGTCCCTAAATTATGGTAAAAAAATAATCAGAGGTTGTGATATATAATAGCAGAACATAAAGAAACTGCACATATGTGTTGCTTCAACAAGAGGCATAATGCATGTGACCGTATTTATTTTTGCGACTGCTTGTGTTTATCAGCTCATTCACCTCCTCTTGTTGGTCCACTGTGTGTGAAGCTTTGGGCTGCTGGGATGCATCACTCTGCTCTTGTTTAATTCCTCCCATCATCTCTTTCTCTCTCTCCAAGAGAGCGGAACCGAATAAGGGTTTATCTGTGGAATAAAAGTATGAGACAGAACAAATAAAAAGTAAAAAGAAACTACGAAAGCATACGTTTTAGCAATACTTGTCCAATCAGGAACGACGCTTTTAAAGCTAACCTGGCTGCTAGCAGATCGCTATGGCTAACGTTAACTGGTCGGAGCCACACAGACGCGCACAAGAAAAGCGAAATTCACGCTGAAACGAAAGCTGAAATTATCTGTTCTCATCCGGATGAAATAACTTGTTTTAAATAAGGACTGATGACAGGACGATAGCGGGACATTTTTAAATGACATTTTCGAACACTTTCTTTTAAATAAGCCTTTTTTTCTCACCCGTTAATGAGTCCCTCGACCAAACAGGAAAAGAAGTGGTTCTGTTCACTGATTGGTTGATAAAGAGACTCGCGATTGGCGGGCGTGTTGATAAATCCCGCCCCTCTGTTTGCGTCATTACTAGCTCGCAGGGCTCAAAGCTTTAAAACGGTTAAAAACGCTTTCTTCAGTATGTTGCGAGGTTTTTTAACTTTTGAGTCAGCAAAATAAAATGTTTAACTAATCTTTGCGTTAGTTACCACATTACAGCTATATAAAGTCCTAAGCCGATTATTTCACATTAACAGTACTTTACCTTTGTTAAAACTTGTGCAATTTAGCTGCTTTTATAAGAAAGTCGGCCATTTTGAATAATGGAATAAAAGCTGAGATGACAGTAAATGATATCTGTTGATCATGGGAGTTATTAAAGAGCTCAACTAAGTAGCAATTTTGCAGTAAATTAAAGTGCTCCCTTAAATGTTACGAGCAAGTAACTTAATTCTGTCCATTATATTATCAAAACTCTCAGGGAGCAAATAACTTGATCGACTGTTCATGCTCCGTTGGATTGGAATTTAAAACATTACTTCTAAACCAGGTATTTCCCCTTTAGATACCAAGACATAACCATATTTCACTTTTATTCTTTAAATACTAAGGATTTATTCTACTAGTCATTCTGAAATGAAGGTACTCAAACCTGACAGCTAAAACTGATATAATGGTTTGAAGAACATTCTTGCCGAGTACAATTAAGGCCAAACTGAACTCAAACATTTTCTTTAGAAGATTGTTTATCTTGGATGTATAAGGAATGAATACGTAATTGTTACAATTGCACAATGTTATACTACAAAAAAAGTTTTATATCATGCCAACATGGAGCATTCTCAACAAGACCCGTTTTAACTCAATTCCCAACTTAAGTTGTATTGACAATAACATAAAACACACATGTTCCAGCTGAAAAGACAAAGCAGAAGTTTAAAGTTTTTATTTAATTTTATTTCTTGTTTACAATTTTTGTGGTCATTTCTTTATTATGGTTGTTCCTTTTGGCATACATTGGTGCTCACTGTTCTGTAAAGTTCAGTCCCACAATATAGACTTAAATTTGGTGAGTAGAGGAATGACATGAAAGCCCAGTGGGAGGGGATCATTACAACTTATCCAGATAGTTATCCAATGCTGGGATGCCTTCTTTGAGACCCTTGCGTTTACGTGCGTCGACGACAACAATCCCAGGCTTGCTTGTGGGCTCCATTGGGTTTCCAGGGAGGATCTGCCAGTGGTCGAACACACATTGTGGGAAGGCCTGGCCGCCAGTGTTGGAACGAAGGTCGGCTGTGAAGCCTAAAAAAAGAAAAAGCAAACTCAATCAAATATATAACAAATTACAAGAGAAAACGCTATTATGATGCCAATTCAATTACTTTACTTTCTGGGTAGAATTGACTTTAATGCCCATAAATGGAATATAAGGTACAGAATGCAAGACATTTGCAGTACTGGTTCCAGGGGCAAAGATATTGATCTTCAGATTTTTAGTAACATGGCTAAATAATTTGTCACAGAAAATGTCTGCCTTCACATACTCTTGTTAAATTGTGCCATGCAAGCAGCCTAAACAGTCATAAATAACCTTACTCAATTGAAAACAGTTACTCAAAACTTACCAAAAGACTCCATGACAGGCAGGAAGGCCTTGATTACATACATGGGAGTTCCCATTACCCTGGACTCCTCAAACACATGACCACGTCTCCTGGTCAGCACACCGTATATTCCACCCATTGCAGTTTCTGGACACTAGGCGAAGAAATATGTGAATCCACCACTGAAGCCTCAAATGTTTATCATACAAATGCATATGAACAGAATAATACAAGTTGTTTTAAAATTTGTGACTAAAACTCCAAGCTGTGGCCTTACCTGGATCTCCACCAGATAGACTGGCTCCATCATTCTGGGCTCTGCTGTAAGCTCACAAGCATACAGAACTCGGCGGGCTGTGGGGATAATCTGACCTCCTCCACGGTGAATTGCATCGGTGTGCAGGGTCACGTCATGGATGTCGAAGCGAACGGCACGCATGTTCTCTTCACAGAGGACTCCCTACATAAAAACAAGTTGGTACATTATAAATTGCTCTGCTGATGCAGGAAAGCAACCAGACTAGTATGAAGTCTATTGATCCTCACCTCCTTTGCTGCCCACTGGAAACCAGCCACAACACTATCCTTGATCTCATTAAGGTACTGCACTCCCTTGGTCACATCTACCAGCAGGTTGGGCCCAGTTCCGTCAGGTCCAAAGCACCAGATCTTCCTGGCCTCACCAACATCCCACTCATACTTATCAGAAAGGTAACGGGCACGAGCCTTGAGTTCCTGGCGGTTGGTAACATCACCCTTCTCAATGTCCTCTGCCAGACCCTCTTCGAAGGGACGGGCCTTCATAAACAGACGGTTGTGCTTGTTTGGGGACTTTGACAAGCACATCACGCTGGACTCTGCGCTGACAGTTTCTCTGTAAGACACCACTGGATCAGATTTCTGTGGAAATAAGACAAATTTAGCACTTGATACACAACACAAACCAAGATCAAAACTTCAACAATTTACACCATTACCTTGATTGGAATGCAAGCATGATCCTCCTCCAAGTCCTTCAGACAGATCTCCAGATGCAGCTCTCCGGCACCAGCAACTATGTGCTCTCCAGACTCTTCAATGATACACTGCACCATAGGATCGGACTTGGACAGACGCTTCAGACCTTCCACCAGCTTAGGCAGGTCAGCAGGGTTCTTGGCCTCCACAGCAACTCTCACAACAGGGCTCACACTGAACTTCATCACTTTCATGTTGTGGGCATGCTCAAAGGTGGTGATGGTTCCGGTCTTGACGAGGTACTGATCCACTCCGACCAGACCCACAATGTTACCACAAGGCACATCTTCAATGGGCTCAACGTAACGGCCCATCATCAAAATAGTCCTAAAAGAATTTGAGGACAGGCATAACTCACATGGCCACAGACATTTTAACATGAATGATAATATGAACACAACATGTTACTAACCTCTGAATAGGCTTCAAGTAGAGATCCTCCTTCTTTCCTGGAACAAAGTTTGGTCCCATGATGCGCACCTTGAGCCCAGTGGACACAGACCCAGAAAAGACACGGCCAAATGCATAGAACCGACCCTTGTCACTGGTGGGCACCATCTTTGAGATGTACATCATAAGTGGTGCTTTGGAGTCGCAATTCTTGATACCTGGTTACAAAATTTGAGTCAAAAGTAAACCTAAGTTATCAAAAATAAAGTCCGGGAAAAAAAAGTTGTTCAAGTATCATAAGAAGCAGAAGTCATTCATACTTTAATATTAGAGAAGAAGCAAAAAGGCAAATAATTTTACTTCTTACCCATGGCAGCTTCGTCATCTCCAGGACCTTCATAGAGCAGCTCACAACGGTACCTCTGGGCAGTGACTGGGGAAGGGAGGTGGATGGTGATCATCTGCAGGAGGGCTTCTCCAGCAGGCAACCAGCGGCGCATAACAGCCTTAAGGAGGGGTTTGCCCTCCTTGTCCTTGTCCTCAGCATCCAACTTGATGTCCATTTTCTGAATAAGCTTGGCTGCCTCCTCTTTCCTGAAGTTCATGATTGCGTCAAACACCTAGCAAAATTTTTTAAATGTTAAACATGCTCACAAGTAAGGTACTAAACGGGTGCATGATGCACCTGCTCAGGCTGAAGCATATCATCACTGTTTGTCAGGTCAAAGTGAAGAAAAATTAAATCATCACTTGCAGGTATATGAAAATAAAGTCACAGTCACACAACCTTCAAAACCCTGCTTTTAATTACCTTGAAGATGGGGTCAAGGACCAGAGCACAGAAGGTACGAGGGTACTTTTTGCCATCAGCACCAGTAGCAGACTTGACAAACTTGCCATTTTCCACGTCGTAGAATCTAGAATGTACGGAGCAATAGTCACTAACAGCTTGTCATTCCTTTTGGGCAAAAGGAGAAAGTTTTAAATTTACCTGCTACCCCACAGCTTTTTCATCATGTCCTCCACCTTCTTGCATCGCTCTTGAGGGGTCATCTGGGTGTTGCCTTTGGCAGCAAACTTGGCGGCGTACATCTCAGCAAACTGCTTCAAGGTAAAAGCCCAACCATGGAGACCAGAACCAAAGCCAACTGTACCGATGACTGGATCAATCTAGCAGAGAAAAAAACATCAGGTTTCTGTTCATAACCAACTAAATTCACAGATTTTAAAATGGGGAAGAAATGCTGATTTGTTAATAGCTAATTGAAGCAAACCTGCAAAACAAAGGACACCTACCATGATGTTTCCCATTGGTCCATTTTCCTCTTCTCCGTAAGTGGAAATGATCACATTGACTGACTCAACGATACGCTGGAAAGTCTGGAACAGGTCCTCGGGCTCCAGCTGCAGCTCCAGCAAGGCACGGTCCATCTTGTTCATCATCAGGACTGGCTTAATTCGCTCACAGATGGCCTGACGAAGCACAGTTTCTGTCTGCACACACACACCTGGAAAAACAAAGCAGCATTTAAAAATACATGTAAAACTTTCATATTTTCAACAAATAACTATGCTGATTTAACAACTCCACTGGCATCTACATAAAAATGGTTACTGCAATCAGCACAAGTCTGCCTACACAATACAATTATAATTGGAAACCTGAATCAGACATTTCAAATGTTCTGGTTTGAGTTTATGCGCCAATAGAAAACGTATTAATTACTGCTAAAAAATTAAAGAACTGGATGTGACTTCCAGGAAAAATGAACAGTTCCATAAATTTCCTTACAATTTACTGTTATTTGACAATTCAGCATCTTTAAAAACTAAACTACATTTATTGACCAGCTAAAAAACAATGTGCAAGCATTTTTTGTCAAATATGTAATAATGAAAAACCTCAACATCCAACATTTAGGTCAGCACGAGGGCTTTATGGGAAGGTTGGGTGCATTTCTTTACCAGACACGCAGTCGACGACAACGAGCGCTCCATCAGTAACACGGAGAGCAGCTGTCACCTCAGAGGAGAAGTCAACGTGCCCAGGTGAGTCGATCAGGTTGATCAAGAAGCCAGTACCATCTCTGCTCTGCTTGATGAAGGCCACGTCGTTTTCACTCAGCTCATAGTACAAAGAGATGGCTCTGCAGATCAGGATGAAATTGGGTAGAGTTTTAGCGAGAAATTATGCATTATGTGAATATTAAAGTAAAATGAACTGACCAATAAATTCTGGGGGGGTAGATCCCTTAGAACTGGTCATGTTTTAAGCAGCTCGCAAGCTGAAAAGTGTGAGCACCCCTGATCTAAAAGGATCAAGGTTTTTAAATCCTAGATACCACTTTCAGCTTTCTTACCTAGATACCTAATTTCATCACTGAATTTTCATAATCTTCAAAAAGGTTTTACTAAACAAATTAACATTAAGACACCAGATTCAAACAAATTCTGAATACAGACACACCAACTTCTTTAAAACTAAGAAAAATGCATTCTTTGTTAGACTGATAGCATTAAAAAAAACAGTGAAATTGATGATCTATGATGCATGATTGTTCTTACTCTACTATACAGCCATTTGAAACATTTTCTTTTGCTATTTTTATCCCCCATCTGTGTATAGCTGTGGGAGCTTGTGGATGAACACCCCCACTTACGTTGACTTGATGGTAATGCAGCGTTCCTGCTCGTCTTTCCGGGTGTCTGTGAAGCGAGTCTCTCCAGCACGAGCCGAAGCGATGATGCCAGCCTTGGACACCAGCGAATCTGTCAGAGTAGACTTTCCATGGTCAACATGCGCAATCACGGACATGTTTCGAATGTTGGATTTTTTGTCCATGATGGTACGGATCTGGTCGACGGTGAAGTTCACCTGTGGGAAGGATTGAGAATTAAGAAAATATTCCTGAACTGGGATCAAATTTAAGTGTGTGTGTATGTGTATATATATACACATATATATATATATATATATATATATA